>OU015492.1:116085138-116355138 GCA_907164885.2 Dolomedes plantarius
AATGAATTGCAGCTGCATTTTGTTTATATTCGAAATCAAAAAAATTAATAAATTATTTCGGTAATGAAATACACTTTATTTGGAAACGTACAGGAATACTATGACCACAAAAGCACTAAAATGACGCTTCAAATACCCTAAAGATTTACATAATGTTTATTAAATTAATTGTATCTACATTCCGTGTACATCGCAAATTATATGAATAAGAAATGATAACGGAAATGAAATGCTTTTAGTTTGTGAACGTAGAAGTATACTAAAACAACAAAATGACCAATGAGGTCCAAACAGCGAATATTAATTACTCGACGCTTTGCGTAACATGTTGTATTAATTGTAGCTACATTCTTTTTATATTGAAAATCACATAGATAGCAAATGATTACGGAAATGAAGTATACTTTGTTACAGAACGTGCAAAAATACAAAAACAACAAAATACCAAAGATGTCCAAACATGAAATATAAATTTCCCTGACGTTTTCAATAATATATGTTTACTGAATTGCGGCTGCATTCTAACAATATTGCAAATCATATAATTAACAAATAATTATCGTAATGAAATACACTTTATTTGGGAACGTAACAAGAATACCAAAACCATAAAATCTCCAAAGAGTACTAAAGAGGAAGTACTGATTACCCCGAAACACAAAGAAGAAAATGATGGTTTCAATTTTTATTATTGTATATACCTGTAATCATATTTACAAGATAACGCATACACACACACATACGATAATGGATTGCTTTTTTTAACCACTCCACCCTCAAAAAAGAATAATAATAAATAATTACAAATATGCCAATCAGATGGTATCACAAGCATCGACGTACCTTAAACGATGGCCACTACAAAAGAAACTGCAAAGAAAAAGAGACAGCAGTGACGGCAAGGTACTTGCCATGTTGACCTTACTCGATAAACCACTGCTGGAGTTGAATTGTTATCTTATATATATATATATATATATATACACTGCTGGCCACCCAAATTGCAACACAAAGAAAGACAAGAGATATCACAACAAAATTTATTTTGTAGATAACATGTTCACCAAGTATCAAAAGATTAAATTTATAGACTTCTGTGAAGTGTGGTTCCTGCCAAAATCAGTAGCCAGAGTAACCGCCATTGTTGGAGATCACCACTGCCACACGCCTCGGCATTGATTCAAAGAGACTTTGGATGAGTTCTTGGGGTACAGCAGACCAAGCAGCTTCCACACGTTGCCAAAGTTGAAGTTGTTGACTACAGTTGATTACAGTTGTTTGATTTCATCGAACACGACTGCCGATTTCCCTGAAAGATAATCCACAATCTCGGTAGGCCAATATTCTTCCTCTGTCGAACTCGGATACTTGATCAAAAGATGATCGCTGTTTTCGACGAGGCATAATTGATCGTTTTTTTTGAAAAAACCACAAGAAAAACACAATTGCCGAACTTGAAATCGTCAAATTTTTCCAAGCATTAAATAGCGATTTGAAGTGGCACCACAGGCGCGCGTGATGTGCGTCTGTGCTAAAATTCTAATCATTTTCATATCTCACCTCCGCTAATACATGTTGTAAATTTCATGTTATTTGCATGTTTCCTTCAGGGTGTTGCATTTACAGTGGCCAGCAGTGTATATATATATATATATATATATATATATATATATATATATATATATATATATATTGATTGATTGATTGTATATATTGTATATATTTTGCTTTCAACGTCTTTACTGTGGAAAAATAATTTTCCACAAAATCTTAATACGAATATGGAAACGAAAATGCATTTTATATATCTATGAAAACTGGCTTGTGGCGGCCCTGTGGTACAGCGCGCTGATTTACGGTGCTGAGGGTGCTCAGATCGAATCCCGGCGTGGAGCCACGAAAAATGCTTCCGTTCGTGTCGTCCCTTCATAGGGGGTAATGCTGTCCGCCTATATGGTGCCCCCATAATAAAATGGGCAGTAAAATTGCGGTGTAGTATAGGCCAATGTTTCATTACAAGTGCCTCCGCATTGGCAAAAAAAAAATATCTATGAAAACTATTTTTAACTTTGAAACCCATTTCAACAGAGTTAAATTTTATGTCTTACTTTGGCCATTTCTACCAGATTTACCTGTGGAGCATCAGAACGTTCTCAGACACATTTTCATTCTGTTATGCGAAGGTACACACGTTTTAAAATTCTTAGACTACCCAAAACATTAATATAAAATTATTTCTAGTTTTACAACCTTGGTTCGATTATATTTATGTTAAGGAAGAAAGCGCTCTTGTAATGTTTTGCTGTTTAATGTTTTGTATTTTATATAAAACTTTTTGGATTCGCCAAAAAGTTTATTCATATTTTAGTAAGATGACTCTAGTAGTCCTTAATACTCATTAGTATCATTTGGAAAACTTTTGATACATTATGCCGCGACTGATGTCCTATCAGAGTGTGTTTTAAAAACATCTAATAAAAAAATGGGAATTTTGAGTAACAATTTTTAAATCAAAGATAGAATATATAGTGTACATATATATATATATATATATATATATATATATATATATATATATATATATATATATATATATATATATATATATATATATACACTGCTGGCCACTGTAAAAGCAACACCCTGAAGGAAACATGTAAATAACATGGAATTTACAACATGTATTAGCGGAGTTGAGGTATGCAAATGATTAGAATTTCAGCGCAGACGCACATCACGCGCGCCTGTGGCGCCACTTCAAAGCGCTATTTAAGGCTTGGAGATTTCGATTATTTCAAGTTCGGCAATTGTGTTTTTCTTGTGGTTTTTTCAAAACAACGATCAATTATACCTCGTCGAAAACAGCGATCATCTTTTGATCAAGTATCCGAGTTCGACAGAGGAAGGATAGCGGCCTACCGAGATTGTGGATTATCTTTCAGAGAAATCGGTAGTCGTGTTGTACGAAACCAAACAACTGTAATGCGGATATGTGATTGTTGGATGCAGGAGGGTACGACGGACCGGCGTGTTCGATCGCATCCTCCTCAGCGCACCACTTCACGTGATGACAGGCAAATTGTGCGCATGACAGTGACGGATCGCCCAGTCACATCACGAACCATAGCACAGCACATGCAGTCTGTAACGCATCATCCAGTGTTTGCGCGTACCATTCGACGCCGTTTACAGCAGAGTGGTCTGTCCGCAAGACGTCCAGTGCTTTGTCTACCCTTGACGCAGAACCACAGACGTCTCCGCCGCCAATGGTGCGATGACAGAAGGATGTGGACGGCAGAATGGAATGAAATTGTCTTTACTGACGAGTCACTCTTCTGTCTGCAACACCACGATGGTCGCATTCGAGTCTGGAGACACCGTGAAGAAAGGATGCTGAAGAGCAGCGTTATGCACCGCCACACTGGTCCTGCACCGGGTATTATTGTATGGGCGGTATTGGATATCACTCTCGCACACCTCTAGTACGCATTGCCGGTATTTTAAATAGCCAGTGCTACATCTCCGAGGTGTGGGAGCCAGTTGTTCTTCCTTACCTTCAAGGCTTGCCCATAGCCATATTTCAACAGGATAATGCGCGACCATAAGTGGCACGTATTGTCCAACTGTTCTTCGTCAATCGCCAGATTGAATTGCTTCCCTGGCCGCCTCGCTCTCCGGATCTTTCGCAGATAGAAAACATGTGGTCCATGGTTGCTCTACGATTGACCCAGATTCCATCCCCAGCTGCCACAGCAGATCAACTTTGGCCACGTGTGGAAGCTGCTTGGTCTGCTGTACCCCAAGAACTCATCCAAAGTCTCTTTGAATCAATGCCGAGGCGTGTGGCAGCGGTGATCTCCAACAATGGCGGCTACTCTGGCTACTGATTTTGGCAGGAACCACACTTCACAGAAGTCTATAAATTTAGTCATTTGATACTTGGTCAACATGTTATCTACAAAATAAATTTTGTTGTGATATCTCTTGTCTTTCTTGGTGTTACAATTTGGGTGGCCAGCAGTGTATATATATCAAGGTTGAGAACTGGTATATGGTATGGTCTTTTTTTTTCAAATTTTCATTTTTAATAGTAATCAAAGTTTGACCTAACTATTGAGGAACAAAAAATGTAGTCGTATTTTTTATCAATATTTTTCTTTTACCCGCTCATTTACCTTAAAAATTTACACTTTTGCTGGCACACAGATGACACTTGAACGAGGATTTAGTTCTAAAATTCTCTATAAACTATTATTTATTAAGAATAAAACGACGCACTAGGAACAAATTATTACTAAATTAATAAAAAAAGCTTCACTTAAAACATAAAACATATTTAAAACTAGTGAAAGGATACTTTAAAATTACATTTGGTATCGAATTTGGGCATTAATTTTCTTGACTCAATTTTGGAATTCATGAGAATTTCTTTGGACTTTTTATCACATACCTACATAGAAACCTCCGTTAGTTTCTTTACTGAACGTTCTATGGCTTGGGTATTACATGGGAATCTTAGAAAAAGTATCTTTTCACTTCAATTTGTTTCCACCATCGAGACCAAATCTTCATCCTTGACGTCTCTATGAATGGGAGGTTGGATATTAATTTGTTGCCAATCTGTAAGGTCTGTGTATGATTTGGTATTCAGTTTTATTTTAAGGACCTCAAAAACACGGGGAAACTTTTCATGATGAATCGCGTGTCTTGCTTTTAAGATTCTTATACAAGCAAGTTTACGAGCGTTTTTTCAGGATCTGAGATCATCGATCATAGAACATTCTCAGGATGCGCAAAGAAGCTGTTCCACTGAATGACAGGATCGACTATTTCATTTAGTTGAGGTGGAAGGTATCGAGAATCTGAAACCAATTTCCAAAAATGTCTAAACCCCTCATTGCATGATGGATGCATTTTAATTTATAACCAAACATGCGCGTAAACTCTAAATAAAAATGTTGTAAGAGGTTTAAGATTTTCAGAAGGTTTTCCCGTCAAAATATATAGCCTGTTGGCTTTATTAACCCTCGACCTATTTATATTCTATTGGCTTTCGTTAACCCTCGACCATGCGGCATTTTTCATGGAGCTCTGTTTGCTAGAACGGAAGAACACTCGTCACTAATTGCAGCTCATGCAATATCATACAAATAACATTGATCCTAACTTAGATATCTGATGATATCCAATTGAATATCCGGAAACATTTTTCCGGCATCGCATTCTATCTTTTCATACTGTACAACCTGATTGTTTTCATATTTTTCTAATAATCTTTCAATAGTACCAGAATAGGAAGTATGCCCATTAGTTTCATCATCTAAGTATGAAAACAGGTGCCTTAAAGGCAATTCATTCGTGTGTAAAAGGGATATGATCCATTATAAAGGTTGATGCAAACATTTTTCTAATAACCGTATAACACCACCGTTTTTCACTGTATTTGTAACTGTTCTATCACAACCAATACCTACAGTTTCGGTCAATGAAATGTTTTCAGAAGAAAGCAGGTAACATATAGCAGGTTCTATGCTCTTAACCGTCCCAAGTACAGGAATGGCTAAGCTAAATCTGGAATAAAGCTGAAACACTGAAAACTCAATATTTAGATAATATTTCTGTGCGTTCTTTTGCTCTTTTACGGTGCAATTTTGATGTGTCTATTATTCCGACATCGTATTTAATGTCATGAAGAACTGTCGACACGATTGCTTCCCCAGCTCTTTCAGATAGACCATAACGGTCACATCTTTTTCACAAAGACGGCAAGCTGAGATTTGACTTCTTTTCGGGACACTTGGAGCTTTGAAGAACACGGTTCTAAATTATCGCCTATATCAATTGTATCATCTGACTCGCCCGATATAGCAGAGCTTCTTGGAGAAAATTCTGTATTCTCGCGTTTCTTCGTATATGATACAGAAGCATAATATAGTTCTAAGTTTCTATTGCTATCATTTCGTTTTTATATTTTTTTCGTTTCTGAAAAGTCTATACCATCAATAATCATTTTTCTTTCAGTCCTCTGATTTGTCAAAAAGTTTGTTCTTCTTTCTCTAGTTTTGTTCTTTTTGGATATTTACATTGTAGAAATTCAAATCTTTGCAATTACAAGAACAGATAACAAATAGCTTCTTACTACGGTTGTGGAAATACACTCAAGAGCCAACACATTATGATCACCCCTGCATTTTGCAATGAATTCGCCTGGATGACGTGGAAGGCACGTGATCAGGTGGAAGTGGTATTTAACTGCTGCTGGAGAGTCTGAAGAATCATTCTTTCACTTACTTCTGTGTGTGATGGGAAAGGCTGCTGATCTAAGCGACTTTGATAGAGGGCAGATTGTAATGGCTCGAAGGCTCGGAACAAGTATTTCCTAAACTGCACGACTCGTGGGTTGTTCGCGACCTACAGTTGTTAGTACTTATGCAAAGTGGATGAATGACGGTGAAACCAGCAGTAGACGACATGGTGTTGGACGTCCACACGCTATCAAAGAAAAAGGTCGTCGGAGACTGTCTCACATGGTGAAGCAAAACCGGAGCCAGACAGTGGCTCAGCTGACAGCCCAATACAATGCAGGGCCAAGTAGAATAGTATCGCAGCACAATGTTCAGCGGACACTGTTGGATATGGGGCTACGCAGCAAACGTCCCACTCGTGGGCCTTTGCTGACCAAGCGTCATCGCCAACTGCGCCTGCGCTGGGCCCGGGAACATCGCGACTGGTCCATGGATCAGTGGGAGAGAGTTACAGTTGCCTGGTCAGATGAATCACGGTTTGTCATTCATCACGCCGATGGCCGCGTCAGGATACGCCGTCTTCCAGGCGAACTGGTGCTCCCTCAATGTACAGTAGGTCATACACAGGCGGGTGGTGGCGGTATTATGCTTTGGGGGACGTTCTCTTCGGCGTCTCTGGGACCCGTGGTTGTGGTAGAGCAGACCATGAATACTACAGGGTATCTGAACATCATTGCGGACCAGTTGCACCCTTACATGGCCTCTGTTTTTCCAGCTGGAAATGGAATGTTCCAACAGGACAACGCCCCGTGTCACAAGGCTAAAATTGTGTTGGAGTGGTTCCAGGAACATGATGCTGAATTCCAGTTAATGTCCTGGCCGCTTAACTCACCGGATCTCAATCCGATATAACACATTTGGGATGTCATGTGACAGCAGCTCAGAGTTCAAAGACCACCAATTCGCAATATCTCGGATTTGCGTGACCGTTGCTTAAACATCTGGTACAATCTGTCTCCGGCCATCTACGAAGGACTTGTGGCAGCCATGCCAAGGCGGGTTGAAGCTGTGTTGCGCGCCAAAGGTGGGCCAACTCGTTATTGACAGGTGGTCATAATGGTTTGTCTCTTGAGAGCATATTTTATCGCCAGTCAATATTTTTGTCGCAAATTGGCCGACCGGGTTCTCACAAATAGAGCAGATGCAAGATAGTTTACAAAGTTATGTCAGATGAATATAAGAGAAACGGGCAGTAAGTGGAGACCAGCTGTATTTAATGATCTGGCCAGGCGAAAATGGAGACGAGGGTTTTCCGAAGTTGAAATCAAAATAGATTATAATGGATTTATGAGAGTTCTTCGTTAGGGGAACGGCAGGAGGCCGAGAAAAGCGTGAGTTTGAGAAGCCCGGAAAAGAGCAGGGACGCCCCCCATCAATTTGGATTGGGAGAAGAGAAATTATAAAATATATGTGCAGCCAAAAATGAAGGTCCAAATTGGCCCATTGGTTAGAAGGTGGCCACCAAAGTAAGCCCAGTGTGAAGGAGTTCAAGATAAGTTCAGAGAGAGAAAATTTTAGCAATTAGATTGAGTTGGACGATAGGCTGCGATACTTAGAGACAAGAAATCGAGCGATGTAGGCAGAATTAGAAAATGAAGAGGTCGCAATGTGGAGGAGTTGAACGGACGGCAGCGAGGAAATTTAGCAGATAGATTGGTTTTAGAAATAGAAAGATGTAGGCAGAATCAGGAGCTGAATAGTCCGTAGTTGATTGAGCATTGCGAGTAGATAAACCGAGAGTATCTAATGAAGGAAGTTGGAGCTGCAGTTATAACGTATAATTAGAGTCGGCATACGTGGTAGAGAATGAGCTCACAAATAGCAAAAGATTTGATCGACATCCACTTACAAAAGGTAGAGCCGCCATGCCGTTGCGGAGTACGAAAAGTCAAGCCATCCAAAATGTGCCCCATCCCCGAGCCAATTTACCAAGCGCCCACGGAGAAGCCGCCATACCGTGGAGGATATGCAAGCCGCCCGCTAAATGGTAGTCGAAGAATTGCGTCCGCAATAACCCTAAGAAGGAATCTTCCGTCCAGTTTATCGAGAACTGGAGGCTTAGCCATGCCGAATCCCCTCGTCGATCGTGTGCCGCCTGCGAAGGAAGCATAGCCAGGTAACAAGTTTGACCTATAGGAGCGAGGCGCGACCCAACCAGCCAAGCTTTTGTACTCAACACAGAAATCATTATAGTAATGAGAGCTACTCCCCTGATATCGTAAGAGAGATGTTTACAGAGGTAAGGGATTTTTATGTACCTTGTAATTCTGTGTCATTTGTTCACTGGATAATGCTAAATTAGGTGATCGCGCAGTATAATGATATGAGAAATGATTATTAATATTAACATATATTGTCATAGATATATATCACGTAGAATTGTTGAGTATTGAATTAGTATATTTAGTATTATGAAGCACCTGGTGTCGCATGAAGTGTATAAGTGGATGTATTTTGTTATTATGTTTGATAAATTGATTTGTGTATGTACATATGAGTAATCACTCTTAGTCATATAAAAGAAGTACTAACCACAAATATATAACTTACGGTCACACGTTTCCAAGATATTATAAAATTTTTCATTTCGAAAGCTAAGCTCTTAGCAACTGTATAATGCTGGTGTGTGATAGGGTTGGAATTTAAGTTTTTTGCCATACAGTTTCAGTTCTCACCGCAGCAATTAACGCAATATCTAAAACAGCTGGCTACCTTCGTATATCCGATTTTAGCTTTAGCTGAAATCTTACAAAATAATTAAATTTCATGTCATCCTTTCACGCAGGTAATCTAATACCTTTCACCTTTTCATTTTTGCCACAAATACAACAACAAGAAGCCTTTCTTATTTTATCCATATTTAACACTGTAACAATTACCAAACGGATCTCTAGATACGACAAAATTGCAAACAATAATCGCGGGGAGTCACTGATTCTGACCAAAGATGTGTGTATGGCGCGTGTGCTTGAGCATGCGGACGGGCAGAGGAGTAATGACCGATAAAGGACATTCATCCGAACACACCTTTAGAGATAGGAAAAACGGTTCGTTGGCTTCTTAATTTATTCTTGTTTCTTCCCTCTTTCGTGGTTACAAATAATATAGAAAAGAAAAATTTGATCAGATTTTGAGGAATTCAAATCAAATGCGCGGTTAGATACGCTCAAAATAAATTCAAAATATTTTAGGATACGCTTTTTGAACGGTGGGGTCAAATTATTTTTGCTATTAGTAAAGAATTTAGCAAAATTGGATTTATCGCTCCACCATATATATATATATAAATGTATAAATGTATATATATATATATACATATATATATGTATATATATAAATATATATATATATTTATATATATATATATATATATATATATATATATATATATATATATATATATATATATATATATATATGTAATGATTTTACGTCGAGGAGCTTCAGAGTGGTAGATGAAAAGGACTATAGGTCTTGGAAGGTAGTCGTCGAACGGTTAAGGCAATGCGTGTGGTCGAACGCGGCTGAGAAACAAATCGAAATTCCAGACGAGGAACACAGACGTCCAAAGGCTAATTAAATCGTCGTTTTATTTTGGATTACTTCGAGGGTTTTAGTTACACTTCATAAAAGCCACATTTCAATTTATTAACGGGTTATCATATTTCAACACTGCCCCGAGGCTGTCGGAACAGCACAGGATAAAATAAAAGACAAAAGGGGCGCAGCGCGTTAAAATTACATCTTGGCAGTACCGTGGCAGAACACAAAGGGCTACGGAATTATTGAGAAAAGCGCGAGTTTTTCAGGCGGGCTGAACTTTAATTGGTTAAAAACTGACACGTGATTAAGTCGCGTCATATGAGGTGATGGTCTCGCGATGCCCGTTATATAATGCTTATATAAGCTTTGGCCACACGTGCCTTAGGGGAAAAACTAATAAATTATTTCGGTTTCCATGTAGGTCGCGATTCAAAGGTTAAGGGGACGGTATTCTGTTGCGTTATGATAAAGAATTTGGAAAGGGCGTGTTAAAAAGTAAAAAGGGTTTTAAATTTATTTCATATATATATATATATATATATATATATATATATATATATATATATATATATATATATATATATATATATATATATATATATATATATATATATATATACAGTCGAACCTCCACATATCGAAGTAGGAAAATGCCGGAAAAAAATTCGATATATAGAATTGATCTTAGTTTTATCATAATTCTTCTAAAACATTAAAATTAAAGCTAATTTTCGTATACGAAACTCCATTTCCAATTTATAGGCGAATCACATTAAATGAAAGTTAATAACTAAAGAATGAATTAATATGTAAGATTTATAGAGTACTATATACCTTTAAAAAAAAACAATAATCCAGACAGTGGTTACATTCAGCCCATTAAAAACTTCATCAAGGAAATTTTCCACGAATTGAAGTCCACGAAGTTTTCTTTCAAACGCCAAAAATTGAAAGATTTTATTCTAAAGTGGAATAAAATTTCCCAATATGTCGTGAAAAAAATTTCGATATATAGAGATTTTTTCGATATATAGAAACAATTTTTCTATGTAATGAACATGGAGATTTGCTAAGAGTTCGATATAGGAAAGTTCGATATATGGAAGTTCGACTGTATATATATAAATATATATATACAGTTGGTTCTCTGTTTAACGACTTTCAAGGGACCGTGAAAAATCGTCCTTAAGTAGAGATCGTCCTTAAACAGAATTTGTGAAAAAATAACATTTCCCTTCACACTTTACAGGCTTAGGACTGTCAATATATTTCTTAATATATTGGCGTGTTTAAAAATGTTATTTTTATTATCATCATTATTTTATTTACAAAAAAATTTTTAAATTACATTGAAAAAAAATAGAGTACAAACAATACAATAAATTATGTTTTAAAAAATTCAAAAGTGTTGATTGCTTCATTCACCTTGTTTTCGTTATTCTCTTTTCCAGATTTTCTAAAATGTTAAATGAGTCACCTTCCATTTTCAATGTAATATAGCGCCGGAGAACAGCTAGAGCAGAAATTGCATCTGTGTAAGACGGTGGCAGTGTCTCGTTTTCCGTGTCTTCAACTTCACCTTCTTCGTCTGACACTGTGTTTTCGCTTACAATATCTTCATAAATTTGTTCTATATTTCTGAAATCTGTTGTTAAAACATATTTATCACAATTGTAAAAATCTTGAATTGAAACATCCTCATCTTCAACAAGACTTCTCCATTCTTCAGGGGTAATGTCATCTTCGTTGATTTCTACATCCGTACTTTGCAGTTCCACTACAAGTTCTTTGTGAATTCCAGCAACGCGAAAGCAGTTTTTTATTGTGGATGAAGAAACTTCTTTCCATGCTGATGTTATTATGTGCATTGCTCCCAGGATTGTAAATTTTCTAATTTTTATACTGTCAGCCGAATTGTTTATTAATTTCCTAATTAAAGACTTTCTGTAGTATGCTTTCACACTGCGAATGATACCCAGGTATAATGGCTGCAACTTGCTAGTGCAATTAGCTGGTAAGAAATGGATTTTCAAATTTGTAAGTCCAGGAATATTTGGAGTATGTGCAGTGCATCGGTCGATTAAAAGTAAAACTTTTATCTTTTCTCGATGCATTTTTGCATAAAATTTTCTAATCCAGTCAATAAAAATTTGTGATGTCATCCATGCTTTATTGTTATTACGGTACTCACAAGGTTTCCTGGTGATATTCTTAAAACACCTTGGTTGCTTTGATTTGCCTATAACTAGTGGTGGAAATTTCTCAGATCCATCCGAATTAGTGCACAGTAAAACAGTCAATCGTTCCTTACTGTGTTTTCCGCCAAAACACTTTTCGCCCATATACGTTAAGGTTTTATTAGGCACCATATTGTAGAATAGGCCCGTCTCATCTGCATTGAATATGTTCTTCTCATCATATCCATCTAATATCCCCTTCAGCACTATTTTCCATTCATCCACTATTTTTTCATCCACGGGGCCACTTTCGCCAGATATGCTTTTAAATACAAGCCCGTATCTTTCTTTGAACTTTGTTAGCCAACCAGCCGAAGCCTGAAAATTTTTAAATCCAAACTTTTCTGCCAGAATAATAGCATTTTCTTTAAATATCACTCCGGAAATTGGAATCTTAGATGCTCTTGCTTGATGAAACCATTGCAGGACTGCCTTCTCAAACTCTTCTGATCGGCCACATTCAATTTTCCGCCGTTTGGATTTGGATCCCAAACCAAATTTTTGTGCTGCTTCAAGAATTTTCTCTTTGCTTGCTAAAATGCCTTTGAGAGTAGACTCCGGTAGCTGAAATTGTCTTGCGAATTGGACTTTTGTTATTCTAACACTTTCTTCCCAGTTTTCAATAATTTTCACTTTTTCGTGTAGCGTAAGATGCTTTCGCTTTGATGCCATTTTGCTCTGCTCACCTCGTATTCGTACTGGAATGAGCTCCTACACACAACCATGAATTCTCTAAACATGAACAAGTGCTTCCCAGAAGGAGTGAGAGAGGGGTGCTTTTGGACAGTTCGTAAATCACATGACAACATGGTAGGTACAATGGAGTGATTCCACACCCGCACTAAGAAATTCGATCCACCAGGAAAGAATGTTCGATCTTCCGAGAAACAGTAATCACCCCCCCTCCACTGCAACAAGTCTATGATTGCAACAAACATAAAGGAAATGCCGGGTCTGTTATTGAAACCAAACTTCCCCACAGAAAGTAACCCTCCTCTCGATAAAATGTTGAAGAAAAAGTTTATCATGTAAGAAAAATCGTCGTTAAATAGAAACAAAATCGTCATAAAATAGAATTTTTTTACGTCGGAGGGACCGGGAAATATCGTCTTTAAATAGAGATCGTCGTTAAGTAGACCGTCGTTAAACAGAGAACCAACTGTATATATATATATATATATATATATATATATATATATATATATATATATATATGAGCCATTTACAAGCCACATCAATTATGTCCACATTCTGAAAGGTAAAAATTTTTGTGTCAAAGCATTTGATTAACTCGTAACTTTTAATATCCATAATAAATTTACCTAATATCAAGTATTAACACCACCAAATGACAAACTATTTTTGGCCATCGAATAATAACTCATTTATTTCAGAAGCCAATCCGATTAACTCCACACTGTAATGTAAATCGTTGCACTAATCCAATTCAAACACATAATCAAGTACTTGATGATAAAGATAAAATATGTATTGTTGTTTCATCACACAAAGAAGTAAAAGAATTGATCAGTTGAGAGGAAAAATATATAAATTAAATTAGAATGTTAAAACCCCACATCATACACTTCAAATACTTATACTCAGATTCCGAATTTAATGGCATTAATATAAGAAAATATGTAGCAGGTTGCCCACTAGGACTGAAACATATACATCACCTTTTGTTACATCCTACAGGTTGAACTGTGGCAAGAAATTGAGAAATTGTATGATGGATAAATTTAGATTTATTCCTCCTATTGAACAT
Source organism: Dolomedes plantarius (assembly GCA_907164885.2). Classification (NCBI taxonomy): domain Eukaryota; kingdom Metazoa; phylum Arthropoda; class Arachnida; order Araneae; family Dolomedidae; genus Dolomedes; species Dolomedes plantarius. The sequence continues at coordinate 116,098,992 of OU015492.1, forward strand.
GATTATTATAAAATCTTAACAAATCGACGGACCGGGACCGCAGATACAGCTGAAGAATAAACATCATGTATGTTGCTGATGAATAGATTTTTACAAACTAATAATAATACTTTTTACAGTAACAGAACAGCTATAATTTAATTATTTTTTCTTTTTTGAGAAAAATCTTTAATACAAAATGCATGATCATGATGTTTTTCTGGAATACAAATAATAATTTTAAGACCGAATTTGATGGGTTTTTTTTTTTACTTGCAAAATCGATTAAGACCCTTTGTCAATCGAATTTGTAGTAATAGTAGAGTTTTCTCCAAGGAAATCCTATCTTATAGATTTTTTATGTCGTTAAATAAAAGCTGCATCTGCAATAATATATTCTACAGTGTTATTTTTTGAATTTATATTCTCAGAGGAATTTTAAAAAACAGTGTATATTATTTTATGACTTTTCTGCACCTTTTGTTTTATAGACGTATTCGATTGGGCAAGAGAACAGCTCATATATACAGTTGGTTATCAAAATAATGGAAACACTGAGAAACATCCGGAAAACCTTTATAAATATGCTGCAGGATCAACTTTGTCTTGTAATACCACCTGATTCAGATTGGAATTGGATTATACAAGTCATGAATAGGGTCCTGTTGCGAGGCGCACGTCCTGTTGTGAGAAACAATGTGAACAATGATTCCTCGGATCAAATGCCGTTTTTCGACACATTACTCGACCAAGATTTGCGCTCGTGGCACCATTGTGGAGGATATTTGACATCTATTACAAGTGGCTTGGGAATAGCTACTCTTCTGTAAATACATTCTTTCTGAAGTTCCCATCTACCTCTAGTGTTTGATACTGGAACATGCAGATGCAGACTGAGCTCTTCGGTCATTTTGGTTGCAATTGTTTTCTTTCTTCATGACACAATACCTCCTCTTTATCTTTCACTCAGCTCTCCTTTTCGTCCAATATTCAGTTTATCAAAGGATGATTTCCCGTGCACTCTGTATGCTATCATGACTTTCGATACCATACCTCGAAAAACACCTATTGGCCTGGGGGTTGCAGTAACAGTTACTCCAATTTAAACGCGCTCCAAAAATTTGCCCTCTTTGCAAGGTCTGCAAGATTTGATATTTTACTATGTTCCCTCCAAAAGCAATATGCCCGTAGCTTCATTACTGCTACCTGACACTAGAATAATAAGTACACTGTATTATATAAAAAAATACCGTTGGTCAGACTCGTTTTTTAAGGAATACTAAGCTCATTCATAAACACCACTAATATTGAAAGGTGTTTCCATTATTTTGATAACCACCTATATATACATATATATACATATATATATATATATATATATATATATATATATATATATATATATATATATATATATATAAATATATATATATATATATATATATATATATATATATATATATATATATATATATATATATATATATATATATATATATTTATATATATATATATATATATATATATATATATATATATATATATATATATATATATATATATATATATATATATATATATATATATATATAGGAGCCCCATTCATGCCAGAGGTGGCCCATTCATGCCAGAGAAGTCAGAGGAATGCTCATCCAACCAGCCTGTAGCCAACCGGGACTTGTGAGAGGTACAGTTGTCTTGCCGGAAAACTCCATTACCGTCTGGATAACAGAACAGCATAAACGGATGGAGGTGATCACACAGCAACTCTACGAACCGAATTGCATTGAGGGAGGTTGGTACACACACCAAAGATCCCAAACTGTGCCACGAAAAAACACCCCAGACCATGATTGAGCCACCATGCCCTTGTACAGTTCCAGCCAGGCATGCAGGATCCATGGCTTCCTGAGCCTGATGCCATATTCTCAGCTTAACGTCGGCGTTAAGTAGTCGGAATCGAGACTCATCACTCCATGCTACTCGTTTCCTGTCCTCTACACTCCAGTCTCTGTGCTCTCTTGCCCAGGCAAGACGTGCAGCACGATGGCGCGTATAGAGCAATGGTACTCTCGTAGGCCGACTGCTCCCGAAACCCATACGGTGAAGTGAGCGTTGCACAGTCCGTTTACTGACTGTTCGACTGGCACCGTCATTAAACTGGGTGGTAATTTGAGCTAATGTTTGTCTTCGCTGGCTACGTACAATACGCCTGAGCCGTCTCTCACCACGCACTGTCAAGGCTAATTGTCCTTTGCAGTTTGCCCGATCGCTATTTTTTTTCCACCATCCATGTATTCTTGGATTACTCTTGACACTGTCGACCTTGAAAATCCTAGCTGTCTCACAATTTCGGAAATTGAATGGTCCATGCGTAGCACACCTACGATTTGTCCGCGATCGAAGGCGTCTAAATCAGGCAGTTTACCCATACTGGCAATTCCAACAACTAATTCAGAACAACAACAGTACGCGCTATATATGCAGTTACCACCGCGCCCTCATTTGCGCATACATGATACGCAGCGCTACACAATTTGCATAGGCTTTCCTATCCCTAATTCAGTGGCACTCCAGTGTATATATATACATAAATAAAGATATTTCAAGATCACCCATGTGGTGGTTTAAAAAATTATAGTTCCTTCCTTCGGGATAAGTTTATGCACAAATGCTCAAGACATTATCCATCTTGCATCACAATTTTCTCACAATGCGTAGTAATTTACAGAACATATATTACTCTTAGGAACTGTCTTGCAAATTTCCAGTGAATTTATTTCATGTCGTGCATCCCGGGAGAGATTCTTATTTGTAAAGAAAACGCTGTCTTTTATTTTTAGCGAATAACTGAAGAAAGTTTATTTTATAAAAATATAACATGATTTTGGGGGAAACAGCTTTAAAAAGAACGTATTTATTTCTTTCATCATATAAAAAAATCTGAATTTGACAAGGCAAAAGCTTGTTTATACTCATGAAAGTTGAAAAATGTATCTTAAACATAGCATAAAAGAAAATATTCATAATAATAATGAAAACATTGTTGCTTTGTTTTCCATTGATTCAGCCCATCTTAATCTAGGAAGACATAGTAATGTTAATCTTATCCTTCGAGATAAGCATTTTCCTTTACTAACTCCCAAGCTGAAACGTGTTCACGCTGGCGAGAAATCGTTAGAATTCGATTTCTTTTCCTCCCGAGAGAGAATTTTAAACGATAAGTTAGCTCACACCCCCCCCCCCCCCACACACACACACATATATATATATATATATATATATATATATATATATATATATATATATATATATATATATATATATATATATATATATATATATATATACAGAGGCTGTTTGCACATTTTTTAGACGATTTTGGTAAGCGGAAATAAAAAATCGTTTGATGCAAAAGAAATAATTGCAATTGTACTATGTTTTATCGTTTACGGCTTGAAAGTTTTGTTTTTATTCAAAATGGCATTTTTAACAAAGCAGTGGTTCGAAGGCTACATTTATGCTCTTTCCGAAGAGAAATATGCATAATCCGTTATCCAAAAACGATGTGAGAGTCATGGTTTTGTGATATCTAAAGCGTCGATAGGTAATATCGTCTACAAGAAAGGAAAAAAACGTCAAATTGGAGCCTCAAGTGGGACAAAATTTCCAAACAAGTATCCAAGGAAAAAAGGACATCTTTGACTATTGCAAAGGTACGTTGTTTAATGTTAAAAGAAAATCTCCCTAGTCAAAGGACAGTTACAAAATCATTAAAATGTTCGGTGTCCACTATAAACAAAATGATAAACGTTGATTTAAATCTTAAAAAAGCGAAAAAAACGCAATGTGCATCGTCTTCTTCCAAATCATATCGCTGAACGCAGGACACGCTGCAGAATTCTATATGAGAAACACTTATCCAAACAAAAATGGAAAACAATTGTCACAATAGATGAATCATGGGTGTATTTAAATGATTGCAACAAAAAAAGAGCCATTTATTGCCATAAAAGGGGAGAAAAAATGTAAGTACATGGTTCAAAGAATCGAAAGAATGTTTTTCTAAGGGATTCATGATTGTTGCTGGTTTTTCTTATAATGGCAAGTTAAAAATAAAGAGAGTGGAAAAAATGTCAAGATTAACTCCAAATACTATCAGGAACATATTTTATCGCCAATTTTTCTGAATGAAATACCATCGCTTTACCCTCAGTGCCATCAATCTGTGAGACTCCATCAGGACAAAGCTAGCAGTTACACATCAAAATCTACTGTAAATTTCCTAAAAGAAATGGAACAAAAAACTGGTATCTAGGCCATACCCTTCACTGATATCCCTACTAAATACAGCCTCTGTATATATATATATATATATATATATATATATATATATATATATGGTCATTATTCTTTTCGTTCCGCTCATTGTGAAATTTGTAATCTAAAAATCTTGTTTTGGAACATGTATTAATGTTATGTCTACATGTGAAGTTGCTACGAGTTACATAAAATTGGCGTAAAGGTTGTTACAGCTATGTCTTTAAACTATTAAGTTTAAACATGCTGTGCTTTGTCAGCACATCCGCCGATATGTTGACGTATAAAGTTCTGACTATTGTTTGACACTTTTGCAGTTTGTGGGCGGACGTTAAAAAATAAGTAACAGCTAAGCCTCGACTACGATCGATTTCTATATGAAAGTTTGCACAAAGTATGGTCTCTGTATGTGAATGTTTGCAGTTGAAGACACGTGTCTAAGAATATGCATTTCAAAATGCCTGGACTAACATTCAAAATGAATGAAGCTAATCTGTTTGAACATTCGTATTAGTCAAGTTGTTAAGAGTTAATCAATGTACATATTTACCCTTTTCGTTGAACATAATTTTCTTCAACCCAAATTTGTAGCATTAGTTTTTATCATTTTAAATTTTAGGTAAATGTGAAGTTTACTTCGCTTTACATAAATAAGGCTTCATAAAGAATTTTATTTTCACCTCCTGTGCTTGAATCAGACTGATTTTAATGCAAATGAAAAGTTTCACGTTTCTCTGAAGCCATAGATATGATATTTATAAATCTGTATCTATATATCAATTTTAAACTCTCTTATTCATTCGTCAGTCATGTTTACAAAATAAGTTAAATATTCATAGTAAGTGATAAACATTTTTATTTCGAAATATGTGACTTCCCGGAATCAATAACACAATGCACCATAATTATGTCTTGTTTTATTTGACTGTAAATTGCACGGAGAGAGAATATATAAATGTGAATGAAACGTAAAACACTTTAGAACGGAAAAGCGAGCAGGTAATACTTCGAAATTAGTCATATTCTTTTCATGCAGAAAACTAAGTAGATAATTTGTCCTCAAATGTGTTTTAAGAAAACCCACAGGGTACTTCTGAACGCACTCCCAGATTTCAAAAGCTATTAATAAAAGGAGAAAACAATTTTCAGAAAAAAAATTATGTTTTCGAAAAGTACCCTACTTTCGTATAGGAGGCATCGTATAGGAGGCATCGGCGTATAAGATGCACCCCCTTTTTTTAACATTAGAAAGACGGGATTTTTTTTCTTACTAAAAAGACTGAACACCGTCATTTTGATGGTTAAAAATATAATCAAGAATTTAAAATATTTAATAATTTTTTAAATGGTTAAATACCACAATTTTCAACAATTTCATTCCATTGTATAATAAATTTTTATATATTTAGATATATTTTTATTCAGGTATGCCGAGCTCACAACATGGTATGGTTTATCCGTAAAAATATATGCATGGTTTGTGCAGTTATGCATGGATTGTGCAGTTATGCATGGTTATGCATGGTTCGTGGTCATATTTTCATTTTTACTTTCAGTTAGATTTTGTTTCCTTTCAAATTTAATAAAATATAAATACGTTTTTTTTAAATGCCATAACCGCGATTTTTAGACCTCTTTATAATTCGTTGATACGAATATTTCACCTCTGAAAGTGCAGTTACGTAAAATTCGAGTCATCGATCAATTTTAGGAACCATTTTCAAAATAAATATTTTATTTTACATATCAATCAAGCAAAACAATAGCAGACATTTATCCTGAAGTTGCCAAATATTTATCTCAAAATGCAAACGCCAAAATCAAATTACAAAATTGTTTTCACAAAGTGCGAACGATCTTCTGTATATGCCTCTCAGGCAGCTATGGTTTATTTATTTAACACTTCCCCCCCCCAGCCCACCCTTCGACCCTGGGTACAGCGAGTCTACACATGCTTCAGTCAGCATCTTGTCTTCAGTGTGGAAGGAGGATTCATGACGCTAGCCTTCCATGTTTCAGGTAATAAATTGATTTGATTTATGATTTTTTTAATTTAACTAAATGCCTCTACAAATCGAACCATAATATGACCTGTGATAATTGTTTCTGTTTGTCACAGTGGAGCGTGACATCCCGTGCTGGTGAAAGACGGAAAGTGTGTTGGTTGCAGATAGACAATAAAATGAAAAGTCGATAGAGTTTGTTTACAAGTGAAACAGAAGAAAAGAGATATAAGAGGTGAAAGGCCAGCTGCAGGGGTGAGTGATGGAACTCACGCAGATTTACGGGTCGAACCTAGTTTTTAAGGAAAACCTCCAAGTGAAGGAATTAGTGGGAAAAAGGGTGAAGAAAGTGGCCGTGCAGAAAAATATGTTGACGCACCAGCGAACAAGTTAAGCCAACGACAAAAGGTTAAATAAAATCATTGGCTGAAGGTCTGCACCCAATAAGAGGCAAGAAAAGTATACAGAATGAAAATTAAGATAATATAAAAAATGAGAATATACGATGGGAGGATAGAATGATGTTGACGGGCAGCAGAAGATGAGATGATAGAATTATGTTACCTGAGATGATAGAATGAGGTTGACTGGCAGCATATAGATGAGTCGATAAAGGATATTGCCTGGCAGCAGATAGCAAATATCCCCGGTATAGATGGAGCCCAAGTGGACCCGATGGTGACGGAGCGAGTCCTGGGATAAACTGACGGATCAGAGAGTCCCCGATGCCTTACTAATGAGTCTGCGCAACGATGGAGGAAGTCTCCCCTGTAACAACACTCTACCAATAGCCTCAAAGAATAGCAATTCAACAGCATAGCAGTATGTGGCCATTTGTCCTAGTATTTTGTATCTATTACCACATTGACTGTATGAAATTTTGCACATTATGTAGAAATGTAGTGATGTAGGAGTCAATGTTAACTTTGATGAATATTAAATGAATATATAATAAGCATAAGTTGTGAAGTAGAGAAAACTAGATAATTAGTGATAGGGAATGCAGGATAATTGGAATATGTGTAAATTAAGGTTATGATAAGCAGAAACTGGCTAGTTGTTGATATGATATCCAATGTTATTATTAATAAATGCAAATGAATGTTGTATATATAAATTGTGTGTTAATAAATCAATGTATTATATGTATTATTTATGTCCTGTGTGCTAATTTAACGTGTGGTATATTAAATGAGTTTCAGATAAGTTAGTTCACTATACGATCATTGCTAGTGATAGTGATTTTCTTAGCTATCTGTTTATTTAATTAATGCCCTGGAAAGATGTATCATTAAGGACATACTCTCTTTAAAAATTATCTTAATATGAAAGGAAGTCCCATTACACTGTTCAACAGAAGCTGGTCAAGAATTATGGAGTTTGATGATTGTGACTACCATGAAATGTAATACCGCCCAAATACCCTCTAAATTTCTAGTTAGGAATACCTGGTAAAGATGTATACCATCTATATATTCCTTCCAGGTTTATGTTCCTACAAAGCTGGAAAAGAATCAGGTGCCCACCAAAAGGTTAAAGGACACCTCGATAACGAAACCGCAATGTTCACTGGATCAACTCATGGTGCTTACTGGCAACCAGAATATCCACTTGCAGTGTAGCCATCTCCCGAGCCGCCCTATCCATTTCACTCCCTTACCAGTGACCTTCAGATACGTGGGAGTCCATTCTCCAGCACCCTGTATTTATTTCGGACACTTAAAACTCAGATTGCTACTTAATGACATTTGTGTTGCAAATGATTTAATAAGGAAAACTTTCATTTTACCTTGCTCCAAGAGATAGTCAATTGAATATAATTCCTACGAACAGCCCTGTGCAAATAAGCTCAGTTAAGCCAGTTGTCAAAAGTAAAATGGTAGTCTATTAAAATAACACAAATCGAAAATGGGTAAAATTCATAGTCTACCAATACAGGCAAAGAGGACAGACATGGGTGCTTGTCCAACCAATCTCCAGGAGGGTTCTCCAGAAGCTGGCTATATCTCTTTCCCACAGCAGCTTCTTCATGAATTTTGTCAATAGAATTGTTTAAAGACTTTATATATTTAACAAGCTAGGTGGTAAATGAAAGTCAAGATTGGTTGAATGAGTCAAACTAATAAGACGCACATAACAAATTTACATAAATCGCATAAGTCGCAATCGTCACAAAAGTCATACATAAGTCTTAAGACGCAAGTGTCTAATGTATCAGACGTACATTTATCACTTAACAGATTTGACATAACTGAGATCCGACAAACGGTTTGGCGGGAGGTGGCACCAGTTTGGGCGATTTTTTAGTGGTCAGTAGACACCATGAGGTTGTCCGGTGAACATCACTTTTTCGTTCTCGAGACGTTCTTTAAAAACAAAGATTCTGTAACCGGTACACAGAGGTCATTTGGGACGCGCTTCTGGCTCTATGCTACCCGATGTTGTTAATGATAAAAAAGTATTCCTGCGATGGTTTCCAAACGCGAGAGCAAGGGATAAGTTTCATTACCTAGGAAACCAAGTGTTCGCCCCTGGAACCTTAGATAACCTGAAAATATGCAACTAGATCCCGAGTCCACTATTGGTAAAGACGTTCCAACCGTTCCCCGAAAGATAACCAACAGAGTGAAGAAAAACCTTTTAGAAGTTCGTTTTGGCAGTGCATCGCAAATAACGGGAGCCCTCTGATGTTATCTTCAAAACGTAGTGCAATACTAGACTACAAGCACTTTTCGAAAATATTAAGTTTGTTTTCTGTAACCTGTTTCGTTCTTTTCTTATTAACCTCTGAAATGTTGGAGTATATTCTATACCAACATGTATTACCCTTGCATATAAAGATGAAAACCAAATTAAGGGGATACGGGACACAAAATTTCTTCAAATTTTCGAAAAAAGTTTTATTGCATTTAAAATTTCTGCGTTTTTTTCAGCTTAGTCAAACTGTAGTACTTCAGTTCCTACGAAAAGTGAAAGTGTAAAGCGGTTAGATCAACTAAACCATTTAAGCAGTACAGAAAGATGGTGAAAATGGCAAAAATTCAACTGAATCAGAAGCTTAAGCTACAGGAAGAAATTACTTACCTGGAAGCTTTTAAAGGGCATTTAAATAATCTATTAGTAGCTAATCTTTGTTTAAAGTTATATATGTGTTACTCTGCATGATGGTTTTTTTCCCATTTCTCGTCTTTAAATTCTTATAAGTCAAGAGCAATTAAAGTAAATGGTTCAAACTTTCAACATGTTTTACAATTATATTGCTTTAATTTTGATTTAGTAAATTTAAAAAGATATTTGCTTTTGAAAGTATGATTAAAAAAAAGTTACATATTATTTTAAAATTTTTACTTTGAATATTTTTTTTATTTCTTAAAAAATAAATATTTAAAAATATGCTCGATCAAAATTAACTTCTATATTTTTGTCTAATTAAATGAAAAAAAAATGAAATTCGACAAATAATATTTCGAATTATTACGATATTAAATTACCCCACTTTTTAAAAAAATTAAATTTAAAAATTTTTAAATACTTTATGAGAAGTATTATGATGTGATTTTGTTTAAAACTCAAATGGTTAACCGGGTCAGAAAAATTCAAAATTCTAACTCAACAAATATATACATTTTTTAAATGTGTCAACGATCCCTTTAAAAATACCTGACATTATATTTACATTTTGTTTTGAAATAAGACGTAGCTTTGGTTAATACATTTTTAGAATTCTCGTCATGGGCTGGGACAGCACCGATCTCAAGATAATACTGTAGAAAGCAAGGTGTGGATTCTTCGCTCAAGTGTTTTATCACTATTTTCCCAATGAGCGTTACATATAAAAAGTATTCGAACAAGTGAAGAGGGTCTTTTTACGCTAAGGGTTAATGGATTTTCCTGGAGGAAAAATAGCATGTACAAGGAACGAATGGGAAGAAATGGACATCCGCTTATATCAGAAGAAAATTTCTCCCGGCTTGGCACAATATCATCTGTTTTTGCTTTATAATTTTGATACGAAATATTGTTTATAATTATACACGTCCGCTCGGTTGAAATTGAAATTTTCAATTAAACAGAACGTTTCCATAATGTTTACAAACTCTTGAACAGACAAAATATATTTCTAGAAGAATCTAACTTAAACCGTAAGTTATTTTACAGAGAATAAAATTCTCGCTTTAATTTAAATGATCCACCTTTCCGGTTTTGATGCTAAGGTGAAAATGTAAACATCACTCTGGGGACATTCAAGTTTTGTGGCACCGCACACCATCTTGGAAATTCTCTTCTCCAGATCATTTTCGAATGTGAGACATTGCAGAAAAGCTATCCGTGTATAATTAAAAGAAAAAGGAAGAAATTTATTGGTATTCCACAATTCATAGGAGATCCATTTATCAGAGCTGAAGTTATCCAAGTTATCTTAGCTGTTAAAAGGATGATTCTAGAACAATTTCCAGGAGGGAGGGAATTTGTAAACGTAATACCGAAACTGCATCATTTATTCCAATAAATTTATTAACGGAAGAGTAAAAATTAGAACAGTAGATAATTTAATATTACAAAACTTTTTCAATTAAAAAAAATATATGTATATATATATATACATACGTAATTTGATAATGACAGTGATCTTGCATTAAATATGAATAAATAAGATTTTTGTTTCGGAGGGGGTAAAAACCCTGTTTTAAACCCTTTATGATTTGGAATTTTTAAAAAAACGTAAGTGTGCATCTAGGGCATTAGAATAACCACAATGAGGAATTACAGCTTCCTAAGCCTTATGGTTCTAGTGATCCTAGATCCTCCTAGGCCTATGGTCACAGGGATCAGTCAGTCAGTGAGGTCAGCCAGTGAGTTGTATTTGTCTCTCTCTCTCTCTCTCTCATACATATTTATATATATATATATATATATATATATATATATATATATATATATATATATATATATATATATATATATATATATATATATATATGGGAACGATTACAACGCAGGGCTGAGTAAACGAGGAGACGACAGTGCCATCCCGCGGAGAGAGGTGTTACTTGGGAGTTGACCTCTGCATGCCGACGCTGACGGTCGTGCGAGAAAAGGGCAGACGGCCCCTAGAACTATACCTGTAATTTGCCAGCGACTGTGTAGACTTTACCTTAGAACTCAACTCAAATCTTTTTGTATATAGCTTCTTATTTCTATATCTAATCAAGTTTAAATATAGATAATTAAATTTCATGCATTATTGTGAAGTTATTGATTACTTAATAATTCGCTTCCCACAAATGGGAGTCTGGCAGGGATGAAAGATAAGTTAAGTTAGATAAAAGATAAGTTAGTTTTAAAATATACTGTGAAAAGTTTTAAAAGACTGTGAATATTAGTGGTTTTAAAAGACTGTGAATATTAGTGAATTTTGTGAATATTAGTGACTTTTGGATACTAAGTGACGCCATTCCAACCTGAAAAGAAAGACATCTGTTGAACACGAGAGACCAAAACGGTAAGCGAATTCTTATTATATTGCATGATGGAAGCATTAGATAAAAATTTGAAAAAGCGTACTACGCTGAGAACGGCCACGACAAAAATAATTAAAAGATTGGAAGCCGTTATGCATGAAACTCAGCCAGATGTAGATTTAATAGACGAATTACTTATACTTTTAACCGATAAGGAAGAAAACTTAAAATTAATAGATAGTCAGATTGAGAATGATATTACAGACGAAAAACAGCTTGAAAAAGAAACAATTTCAGCAGAGAATTATCACGAAGAGGTAATAATAGCCAAAGTCCGTGCTAAAAAATTATTAAGAAATTAGAAACGGAAAGTAAGAATCAAAATAAATCGACAGAGTTAAGTTCAGAAGATTCGTTTTCGAGAAACGCCACACCAGTGAAACTTCCGCGTTTAGTTATTGAAGCATTTAATGGCGAAATAAGTAAATGGCCAAATTTTTGGGCCCAATTCAAAAATGCAATTCATGATAGCGAAGCATTAACGGAAGTGGAAAAATTTAACTATCTGATCACATATTTATCTGGTGAACACAGCTATTTCTGGTTTGTCACTCGTAGCTGAAAATTATAAAAAAGCTATCTCAATTTTAGATTCTAGATTTGGAAAAGTAGAATTAATCGTGGACTTTCACATGTCAAAATTTCTAAACCTGACGCCGTGTAGAAATTCAAGAGATGTAGCAACACTACGCAAAGTTTATGATACAGTTTCCGTTGAAGTGAATGCGCTACAAAGTCTTGGTATTGAACCGAACACCTACGGAACGTTACTATTTCCTATTTTGATCAAAACCATTCCTCACGATATAGCTCTAGAATTTAATAGATCCACCGAATCAGAAAAAAATAAAATTACGGATTTGCTACAATTTTTGAAAAAAGAAGTAGAGTCGCGAGAACGGACATAAATTTTAACACAAACGCCGGACAATGAAAATCAGAATCATTTTAAAAACATAAGTATGAAACAACACAATTTTGAGAAACAAACTAAAGATTCGTACAGATGGAATGAAAACATAAGTAAAGAATCGAAACCAAAATTTAATTACAGGGACCAGTATCGAAATAAACAATCGAACATAGTCTGTTATTCTTGTAATGAAATTGGGCATAAATCTCATTAATGCCAAAGCAAAGCTCGAGGATTGCGTTGATTTAAATGTTCGAATTTTAATCATAAAGCTGTTGATTGTACTAAAGATGTGTTTAAAATTAAATCTTATGCTAATGATGATAAAATTAAAAAGAAAATTACTATTATGGGTTATGAAACTAATGCATTGTCTGACAGCGGTAGTGAAATTACAATGATCAAAGAATCTATTTATGAAAAGCTTAGTAAACCAGAACTAAAGAATGATCATATTATTTTAAACGGTATCGGAAATGGGGAAGTGACTCCTTTAGGCTACTTTAATGCGGAAATAAAAATAGACAACTGTGTTATAACTAGTGATGTATACGTTTTGAAAGAATTGTGCAAAGACGCTATTATCGGTATGAATGTCATGAAACAGTTAAATATCATATTAGATGAAAACGGAATGAGAGTTACCGGGGAGCGGAAAAATTTTCATGTAGGAATCGTTCGAATATGCCGGAAACGTGTCAAGGGCACAGAGGCAGAAGATTCGCCTCTCCATAATATAGACAAAACATCGAGCGAATTCGAAAGACTGTTTACAATGCGAGACGCCATAAGCGATAGCGAAATTGACATCTGCCATAATTTAGACTCAGGATTGAAAACGGAAGTTGCAAACCTCATCGCGAATTACAAACCAAACAAAACTAAAAACACGGGGTTAAAAATGAACATTGTTTTGAAAGATGAATTTCCTGTGAAACAGCGTTGTCGCAGATTTCCCTTTGCAGAGCAAAAAATAATCGAAGATCAAATTAAAATTTGGTTGCGTGATAATATAATTACAGAATCGTGTTCAGATTACGCTGCACCCGTAGTGGTGTGTAAGAAAAAATCAGGCGAGTACCGTTTATGTATTGACTACAGGCAGTTAAATAAAAAGATCGTTAAAGACAATTTCCCTTTACCCCTCATAGAAGACGCGTTAGATAGATTGGAACAATCAAAGATTTTCACGACGCTTGATCTAAAGAACGGTTTTTTCCATGTTGATGTTGCAGAGAAGAGCCGCAAATATACAGCATTTGTCACTCACGAAGGACAATATGAGTTTTTAAAAGTTCCTTTCGGACTGTCCACTAGTCCCAGTGTGTTTCAACGATACATTTATACAATATTTAGAGATATGTTAAAAGATAACACCATTATTATTTATATGGATGATTTGATAATTCCATCGAACAATGAGAAAGAAGGTTTACTTAAATTAAAACGTGTGATGGAAAGAGCATCCGAGTATGGATTAGAGATAAATTTTAAAAAGTGCCAATTCTTGAAGCAAAACATTGAAATTTTAGGTTATGTAATAGAGAACGGAACAATTCAGCCTTCCCTAAGCAAAACATTAGCTGTTAAAAAATTCCCAGTACTCAAAACGACGAAACATGTAGATGCGTTGAGCCAAAACACCGCCCTAGTGACAACACGTTCGCTCGCAGAGTTAACTACTAAAATTGCAAGAGCACAAGATGACGACGAGTGGGTTAAGACTATCAAAGAATAAGTGAAATTGGGTAAAAACAATGATTATTCAATTGAAAAAGACGTTCTATATAAGTACGAAAATGGAAAAGATCTTTTAGTTGTTCCGGAAGACTTGAAAAAAGAAATCAAACGTGAAATTCATAACAAAGGCCACTTTGGAGTAGCAAAGATCGAAGAAATTTTGAGACAAGACTTCTACATGCCAAAAGTGAAATCGAAAATCGAAAGTGTCATTGCGAATTGTATTGAGTGTATACTGTGTAATAGAAAAAGCGGAAAAAGTGAAGGATTTTTGAATCCGATACCCAAAGAGAACTTACCATTAAGCACGTACCACATAGATTTTATTGGACCAATGCCCTCATCGAATAAAATGTACCAGCACATTTTTACCGTGGTAGATGCATTTACGAAGTATGTTTGGCTCTACCCCACAAAATCAACGTCAGCTAAAGACGCCATCGACAAACTGAGGTTACAACAAACAACATTTGGAAACCCGTCAAGGATTATTTCATATAAAGGTGGTGCATTTTAGTTCAACGAATTTCAGGAATTTTGTAAAGAAGAAGATATAGACCACATTAAAATAACAGCCGGAATTCCAAGAGGAAACTAAAAAGTGGAGAGGATGCACAGAACCCTCATCCCGATTTTGTCGAAACTAACCATCGATGATGCAACCAAGTGGTATAAGCATGTACCTGCCGTTCAAAAGATTATTAACAGTACCATTTCAAGATCGACAAAATTTACACCGTTTGAGCTTCTTACTGGAGTTAAATTAAAAAGTAAAGAAGATTTAAAAATAAAGGAAATCCTAGAAGAAGAATATATCAAAGCAAGTATGGAAGACCGAGAAAACATGAGAGAAATAGCAAAAGAAAATATACTGAAGATACAAGAAGAAAATAAGAAAAATTTTAATCGGAAAAGGGAGAACGCAAGACAATATAAAATTGGAGAACTCGTTGCGATTGAAAAAACTCAATTTGGAACTGGAACTAAACTGAAACCTAAATTTTTCGGACCCTACAAGATTACGAAAATGAAGTCCAACGACAGATTCGATGTCCAGAAGTTAGGCAACCACGATGGACCGAATGTCACAACGACTGCCGCAGATCACATGAAACCATGGGCAGCAGTACAAAATTAAGTGTCATAACAGTTATAAGTCCTAGATACTGTTTTTTTTAGAATTTCTGTACAGAGTGAGGAGTTTTGGAGGGCCAAAACATCAAGACGCCCGAGCGTTATGGGAACGATTACAACGCAGCGCTGAGTAAACGAGGAGACGACAGTGCCATCCCGCGGAGAGAGGTGTTACTTCGGAGATGACCCCTGGATGCCGACGCTGACGGTCGTGCGAGAAAAGGGCAGACGGCCCTGTAACTGAAGTTTGGGCAAGACGGCCCCTAGAACTATACCTGTAATTTGCCAGCGACTGTGTAGACTTTACCTTAGAACTCAACTCAAATCTTTTTGTATATAGCTTCTTATTTTTATATCTAATCAAGTTTAAATATAGATAATTAAATTTCATGAATTATTGTGAAGTTATTGATTACTTAAGAATTCGCTTCCCATATATGTATATATATATATATATATATATATATATATATATATATATCTGTGTGTGTGTGTGTGTGTATATTACCGGGAAAGACCAAAATCTGGAGGATGTGGACATACAGCATGCACTTCTGATGAATATTGAATATAAATATTTTTTAAATCATACTTTATTATTAAAACATATTATGATATATGTCAAAATAGGAAAAAGCTTAAGTAACAGCACATACAAATATACTGTTTAACTTAAAAGGAACAGTACATTATAAATGAGAAAAGAAAATAACACCAATAATAAACTTAATGTAAGACTTGGATCCTAGGTTTTTACTTGGACACAAACCGAAAAAGTGTTTTAAATTAAACCTACGTCTCTTATCAATAAAGTTTAGATATAATTCACTTTCTCTCCAACAGATAGAAGTATTAGCTATGTCTTGAGGCACTTTACCACGTCCCCGCTGTTCCCATCTTTTTTTAGTTCAGGTTATGTTGCATTGTGATAAAAACACGAATTTTTGTGACCGTATAACTTCCACTTTCACTTCTTTATACACTACAGTCCCACATTAGGTAAGGATAAATTTACATTTAAAATACAGTCTTTAAAAATATAACAATAGTTTTAGATGAATAGAGAATCAATTAACCCAGTAAAATTTATAAGTATTAACTATGTAGTGTGCTGATAAACTAAAAATGGAGTTATTTGGACCCAAGCAAGGAAGTGGATCCAATTGACCCCTAGTTGCATTTTTGATTAGAAATTCTCATATTTCACTGTAATTAATATCATTACTTCATGTCGGGTTCCTTTTATTAAATGGTTAAACCGGTTCATGTGCATTAATTTGCAGATCTGATAGAAAGATGCCCCAAAATTACAAGAGCTCTCCTGGGAGCAGAAAGTATGCGGATTTTACAGCTGAAAAATTAGAGAATGTTTAAATGCTGTGAGGTCAGGAGAAATGTCTCAGATAAATGCCTAAACCCACTTTAAAATTAGTAGGTCCACTATAAAAAGAGATTGAAGAATGGTTTAGTGAACAAACCTGGACTTCCAATCATATTTACTAGTAAAGAAGCGTTGGCCTGTGCCAGTCATTGAGACAAAATTTGTGATTTTGGATTTCCCGTAGATGAACTGGACTTTCGATTTATTGTCAATTCTAACCTTGCAATGCATGGAAGATCAATGAAATGTTTACAAAACAAACTCCCTCGGCGTGACTGGGTAAAATTAGTTTTGATGACGAATCCACTGTTAACAATCAGATTTGCAAATAAAAAAGGGTTTGTTTTATGTTTTAATGAAAAATAATTTATCATACATTAGCCTCTATTTTTAATTCAAAATCCTAGGTGCTGCTAGTGCCCACTACCTCTTTGAATTGTATATTTCATGTAAAATGTAGGTTGGGTTCAAGTAACCCCAATCAGAGGGTTACTTGAACCCAAATTTCAGTAATTTATTAAATATATATATAATTAAAATTTTGGTTTGAAAAAGACCTAAAATCCTGGAGAATCTTCAAATAAGTTGTTCAAATAAGATTATGAGCACAAATATGTTTTTAAGGCTATCGTTGGGTAAGAAATGTACAAAAAACTTCACTTTTTGGGTCCAAGTAACCCCAATCTACGGTACTTAATTATGTGATTGACGTTATACAGTCTTATTTATTTCAACAACTTAAACTGTTACGACACTTTCAATTGCACAAGAGTCCCTTCCTTTCACAACTGCATTTAGTCGTGGAACACTTTTTTTATAATTATAGGTCATATAGCCTTGCCCTGCACTTCTCGAATTAATTTCAACTGCTTTTCTCAGCGACATTTGTTGAGAAGAAATTTCATCTACGAAAAGAAATGTTTCTTTACAAATTACGAACTGATTACGGGTATAAGCTGCTTGAGGGTACCATTTTTGTTCGCTAATTTCCGAAAGTCGGAGTCCAAAAAGAACTGCCAACACATTCCGGGAATCTGTACGACCATCCTTGACATCAATGACTTGTATTCCTACGGTATCGCTAATTTGAGCAGGAGAAAATTTTCTTTTTGAGATTCGTAACATTTTCGTTGCTTGCAGTAGAAGATTCTCTTTCGTGGCCGCTCTTTCTATAGAAATAAACTCTTGTAGTTCAGTCAGGGCTTAATATATGGATGTGGTGGGTTACAGTTCCTCTTCAATATTTTCCTTTGGAATATGGTTTTCGGTATGGCCATTGCTCAAATTTTCTTCAAAAGTATTAACGATTTCTTAAAGCTGTTCTTCGGTTTCAATATTTGCGATTTGTTCGCCAGGTTTTTGGTTTAACGACAAACAGGGTTTCGTATGGACTTTGGAGTATTCTTTAGTAGTGTATAGTGTTCTTGGTAAATGGAATCTAGGGCAAACCATCTTACCATTTATTTGTATCGTATCGTTTATCCGTGCATTTAACATATTCTGTATATACTGATTGGCCCTTTCAACTGAGCCTGGTGTTTGGCTATGAAGAGTCTTTCCATGAACTAACTTAACATCTTTCCATATAGCGCATAGTTCGTATATGACTTGGTTACTGAATACTGTGCCATTTATCTGAATGCAATATAGTTGGGACACCAAATGTTAAAAATATTTGAAGAAGATGATACGCTTTTTCTCCAGCTTTCTTAGTTATCAAAGGTCGTAGCTGGACAAACTTCGTTAAATGATCTTGATACACCATTAGGAACTTAATATCCCTGTGTGAATGCAGGTCTATCAGATCGACTTGACATCTTGAGTTTAACTCTGAACTGACCATTGGTTTCACAGCAATACCTTTTTTAGGTACACTATATTTCATTTGACATTGTTAAAATAAATTTAAATACAACATTACAACTTCATATGCAATATTTTTGTATTTAACTTGCAATTCTTTAAGCATGCGTGTTCTTCCTTCATGGCCTATTATGGTGTGAGTTCCAGATAGTACACTAAACATAATAATATACTTTTAGTACACATCCTTGGTAACATAATACAGTACATTCGTTTCAAATATTTCGGACATATACCAAGCAACTAAGTGAATGTTGACATTCACCAAGGAATATCGACATTCTCCAGATTTTGGTCTTTCAAGGTAACACTTGGTAATTCTTGGTAATGCAAACCCACTTGCTCTCAAGTTTGTAACCCATCGCAGTATATATATATATGTATATATATATATATATATATATAATATATATATATATATATATATATATATATATATATGTGTGTGTGTGTGTGTGTGTGTGTGTGTGTGTGTATGTGAAATGTCCGGATGGACATCTCATGAAATTGTAGCATACATCGTGGCCGGAAAATAATAAATTCAGCTTCAGGAACAAACTAATTTATTAAACGGTAAAGCAACACATAGTACTCGCTTCGAGCCAGTCCAGCGTCTCTCGCAAAGAGCCCCGAAATAGAATTAGGTCAGAGAGGTTGCCAGAATTGGCAGAGGAAGCCAGTATGTGGGAAGACGAAGCGGTTACGCCAAGACAAGAAAGAGGAGTTACCAAGACAAAGTTGAAGTACAGAGTGGGCGATTATAGGTAGTTAGTAATATTATCGCATATATATATATATGTGTGTATATATATATATATATATATATATATATATATATATATATATATATATATATATATATATATATATATATATGTAATATAATCATTACATCTCGTTCTTAAAATGCAATCTGAAAAGGAAAACTAGCTCAAATTTACATGGCTGGAGCTAGACTCAGCCTGAAAGGAAATAAAATTTTGAAGCAGTCGGGTCGAATCGTTTCATTAGGAGCGATAGTAACATACGTCCTTTCATTTCAGATGCTCGGAGCGAAGTGCAATATCACCTTTCAACCTTAAGCGCTAGATGCGAGGTACATGTGGCTGTTATTTTGAAATGTCAGCAGAATTTTGGGGCTGGCGATGCGAACTCACGCCTTTCTCGAGACGTGTACACGTGCAGAAATGCAACGTTTGCTGTTTTATGGGAAGTTCTGTTGCTATGGGTTTTTAAAACGCTAAAGTAATGTTACTGGGGATTGGATTTAGGAAAGGGAATTTAACTGATAGAATGGAGGGCCTAATATTTTATTTATTACATATATATATATATATATATATATATATATATATATATATATATATATATATATATATATATATGTATATATATATATATACATATATATATATATATATATATACACTGCTGGCCACTGTAAATGCAACACCCTGAAGGAAACATGCAAATAACATGAAATTTACAACATGCATTAGCGGAGGTGAGATATGCAAATGATTAGAATTTCAGCGCAGACGCACATCACGCGCGCCTGTGGCGCCACTTCAAAGCTCTATTTAAGGCTTGGAGATTTCGACGATTTCAAGTTCGGCAATTGTGTTTTTCTTGTGGTTTTTTCAAAAAAACCATCAATTATGCCTCGTCGAAAACAGCGATCATCTTTTGATCAAGTATCCGAGTTCGACAGAGGAAGGATAGCGGCCTACCGAGATTGTGGATTATCTTTCAGGGAAATCGGTAGGGGTGTTGGACGAAACCAAACAAATGTAATGCAGATATGTGATCGTTGGATGCAGGAGGGTACGACGGACCGGCGTGTTCGATCGCATCCACCTCAGCGCACCACTTCACGTGATGACAGGCAAATTGTGCGCATGGCAGTGACGGATCGCTCAGTCACATCACGAACCATAGCACAGCACATGCAGTCTGTAACGCATCATCCAGTGTCTGCGCGTACCATTCGACGCCGTTTACAGCAGAGTGGTCTGTCCGCAAGACGTCCATTGCTTTGTCTACCCTTGACGCAGAACCACAGACGTCTCCGCCGCCAATGGTGCGATGACAGAAGGATGTGGACGGCAGAATGGAATGAAATTGTCTTTACTGACGAGTCACGCTTCTGTCTGCAACACGACGATGGTCGCATTCGAGTCTGGAGACACCGTGAAGAGAGGATGCTGAACAGCTGCGTTATGCACCGCCACACTGGTCCTGCATCGGGTATTATGGTATGGGGCGGTATTGGATATCACTCTCGCACACCTCTAGTACGCATTGTCGGTACTTTAAACAGCCAGCGCTACATCTCCGAGGTGTTGGAGCCAGTTGTCCTTCTTTACCTTCAGGGCTTGCCCACAGCCATATTTCAACAGGATAATGCACGACCACACGTGACACGCATTGTCCAACGGTTCTTCGTCAATCGCCAGATTGAATTGCTTCCCTGGCCGCCTCTCTCTCCGGATCTTTCACCGATAGAAAACATGTCGTCCATGGTTGCTCTACGATTGACCCAGATTCCATCCCCAGCTGCCACAGCAGATCAACTTTGGCAACGTGTGGAAGCTGCTTGGTCTGCTGTACCCCAAGAACTCATCCAAAGTCTCTTTGAATCAATGCCGAGGCGTGTGGCAGCGGTGATCTCCAACAATGGCGGCCACTCTGGCTACTGATTTTGGCAGGAACCACACTTCACAGAAGTCTATAAATTTAATCATTTGATATTTGGTCAACATGTTATCTACAAAATAAATTTTGGTGTGATATCTCTTGTCTTTCTTGGTGTTGCAATTTGGGTGGCCAGCAGTGTATATATATATATATATATATATATATATATATATATATATATACATTATATATATATATATATATATATATATATATATATATATATATATATATATATATATACATATATATACATATATATATATATATATATATATATATATATATATATATATATATATATATATATATATATATATATATATATATATATATATATATATATATATATATATAAGAGTTGGTCTGTCCGCTATAGAATCATAGACTGTTTCACCCACCGGGACGAAATTCGCAACACAGTTAATGTTTAGGACCCGAGAAACTTAAATCAGGAAAAACGAAATTTGGGGCTCAATTAGTTTTTTTAATTAATTTTTTAATGATTTTTGTGCCCCTAAGCGCACCTCTTAAATGTGGATACAGCCCCTTCACCCCAACCAGTCAAATTCGATACGCGGGAGAAAAGAGCTTTTTTCCGAGGGGTGATCTGGGGTGGTTTGAGATTTGGTTTGGGGGTGACGGGGGAAGAGCGATGTGTTTATTTTATTTTTCTTACGTTTAGTGGAGTCGTGAGTCTAAAAAGGTTGAGAACCGCTGCTTTAGACAATTTTATACAACGGCGTTCAAACTAATAGAACTTAATAAAATTTGGAAAAAAGGAATTAATTATTCAGTGAAATACTTATTCCGTATTGAATTACTTATTCCGTGAAATCATATAAGATAAATCTTTTAGAGTTTTGGGTTTTTTTAAGCAGTAGGAGGAAAAGCTCTTTAAACAGAGAAACAGAACGACACATAATTTTCATACCGAACTATTAGTCCATTAGTTATATTAAGGCATAAGACAATTAATGAAATTATTTTTAAAGAATGATTGCCCGGATAGTTATATAGATATAAAATTTTTCATGCTTTCCAAAAAATTACCAAGCTTCCAAAAAATTTCATGCTTTCAAAAAAATTACTAGGTATATCATTTCAGTAGAAACGCGCTAAGCGCATTCTGTCTGGCCAGGTGAACATGAAGAGCGAGGGGTGCAGCCCAGTATTTTTTTTGATGGAATGCATGAAAAATTTTATATCTATATATCTACCCGGGCACGCCGGGCAATAATGCTAGTACATATATAAAGGTAAATCATAATAAATTAGAACACTTTTCTATAATTGAATTTAAAAAATGTTTTAGCTCTGTCTATTTTGGATCGATTTTAATGAAACTCAATATGTATGTATTTTTTGAGCCATACTTTCATTTAAGAGTAATTAGTCAGGTTAAAATTCAATGTTAAATACGGGTATCAGTATTTTTTGGAGCGGTGTAAGCCCCTTTCTAACTTTTGAAATTATGAATTTTTTAAAAAGATTTCTTATTGTGCACCTAGGAACTAAAAGGAACCACCTTACGAAATTTCAGCTTCATAGTTCTTAAAACTTTAACAAATACTGTGATCAGTCAGTCAGTGAGTGATATTTGGCTTTAGATTTTAAGCCTTCAAGGACCTACAAGCTAAAACCCATTTGAATTCAATACATCAAATATTTTATGACTTTATGACTCGATGCTTTAACGAGAAAATATCGGAGACGTAGCAAAAATCAAAAATTTGTACATTCGGAGTGTCAAGTGTTACTAGCAAAACGGATTTAATTACCACTGGCGTATAAAACTTTCGAGTGCACTCAGGCGAATTAAAAATTATTCGAAGTTCTTTTATGACCTTTAGAGGTACTTCATGTGACAGACTTTATTGCAACAGTGAGCTTTTGAGCTTCGAAACATGCAATTTCCATAAATAATGTAGAAATATATCAGAGTCTACTTTAAAATGAACAAAAAAATGTCAGTTTTGTAGCGTGCGAAACGGCATTATCATGATAAAAAATCTACTTTTCATTCAACTATAAAAACTTATAAAACGTGTTAAATGTTACTTATAACCTACGTGCTTGAGATAAAATTGCATGAAGAATAAATTTTTAATAGACTTGAAAAATAGAATGCTTCTCTGGGATTTAATCTAGAAATTGTAAATGTAAAGAGTTATCGTGCAAAAAAATTGCACTATATATATATATATATATATATATATATATATATATATATATATATATATATATATATATATATATATATATATATATATATATATATATATATATATATATATATATATATATATATATATATATATATATATGTGTGTAATACATTCCATCTCTTATGTCTATAAAAATGTATATACGTGAAAAATGTTATTCATAATGCGGAAAATACTAAAAAGCATTGAAATCCCATTTTTCTAGTAATTTAAGAACTCCAAGTTTTAAACATTACCTTTGGGATAAACAAGATTTTATCATAATCAATAAAAAATTGTATCCATGGATTACACCTTCCATTTAAGTTGATATCAGATCTGAACAAGCTGCAGTTTTTTTAAACGACTCGCCAGAACATCAGAATTTTTTTTAAGGCGTTACTTAATATAAACGCAAAAAATCGCATTTCTTTTGATAGATCTGTGCATTAAGTTTTCATTAGCAGGATGCTCCCGAAATTCAAAGTAATTACACAGGAATTCAAGTGTTTCAATTAACTAACCACTTTGCTTGATGAGGTGGAACGAGAATAAAATATTCATCAATATATTTATTACTGAATATGTATAACCTGATAGAAATATTCAAATTAATTTATTTAATCTACTTACACATTACGCACCAGGATATAAGTTTTCCCCGACATCGAATTTGCCTAATTAAATAAATTCGCTGTAAGATAATGGAAATGCATTATAATTAAGTGTTGGTCCAAGAAAAGGCGAATGAGGGGTTCGGACATTTTGTAAGTAGAGAGGGTATCGTTATGTATTTTCAATAATTAAGAGACCTGATTAAACCGATTTTTCAGCAAACCTGATCTTGAATTTTAAAAGTAAGTATATAAGGATGTGTTAGAGGGTTTTCACTTGAATACTAAGATTAATGTGTTATTATATTTCTTGCTTTTTGAAAAAAATATTTAAACTTCAGTTATTCTTATTTAGGAAAATTATAATTTAGTCAAAAATATTGTCTCGGATTAACCACATTTTATATCTATAAAGATTTACGCCAGTCGTCTTAATTGTAACCATTGGAAATAAGTATATATATATATATATATATATATATATATATATATATATATATATATATATATATATACATATATATATATATATATATATATATATATATATATATATATATATATATATATATATATATATATATATATATATATATATATATAACCCTATATTCAATTCAAATTCTAAATCACTTTGGGCATTCGAGCTATTTTTGCTTCTAATTATAAGAACAGTGCCCCATCGTAGAGTCCCTTTGAAAAATATAGTCTTGTCACCTCTGACACCAGAGTCAGAGCTAACCATTTAGTATTCCTTTTCATGATCACATGACGAGCGACCCCAAAAATTCTATAAAAGATTCTACGTCATGTAGAGGTGTGCACTCTTCAGATTTACGTTGCCTAGTAAACCGCCGTCATCGATGTTAAAAAAATGGATAAATACATTTTATGGTTTAAATGAAGAGATTCGTATTAATGACCTCGAATGTAATCTTTTGAGGTGTGACATGTCGACTCCGGCCACATGGGACAGGGTTGGCATACTATATATATATATATATATATATATATATATATATATATATTTATATATATATATATATATATATTTATATGTATATATATATATATATTTATATGTATATATATATATATATATATATATATATATATATATATATATATATATATATATATATATATATATATATATATATATAAAGTTATTTATCCGGCCAATCCTCTTAATGGCCATAATTTGTTGAAAACCCATTTTAGACGTTTAAAAGTTTATCTCAAACATTTTGCTCTGCAATCTATTCTTATTCGTATACAGACGTATGAACAAAAGTCTAGAACTTTTGACTTTCTTTATACTAAATTCGGCAAAAGTATAAATTGTTGGATTCATCCAAATCACGCCTTCAAGTTAATGAGTATACCATCCAGGTGTTTGAACGGAAAGTAAATTTTTCCAGTGTCTACCGATTTGGATTTGAAGTTATTTTTCTAAAATTGAACTCCATTACCGAGAGATGATTTTTTTTATTCGGGTATTTCTTTTACTCGCTAAAAGAACCGAATATAATGCTTAAATTTTTTAATAATTTGAAGAAAAATGTGGCATACTGTGTCTTAAACGCAAATAATTTTCTTTCGTAGACTGAATTTCTTAAATGAATAAGTAGGAGAATTAAAAAAAAAAAACATTATTACTGTGTATATTTTGAGAATGTTTTTTAAATCCGAATGGAGAATTACTCGAAAAAATATTATCCGTGTGTCAACACTGAGCGGAGCAAATCCGCAGCTCTCAAACAGTCTTACGGAAAAAATGAAATTACGGATGAAAATAGGTAACCATTTTTAATCCTTTCAGGGGCAACAACCTTCACCGTTTCCCGGTGCAGATTCTTTTTCCTAATTTTTTAAAAATAAAACATCTCAAAATTTTTCCAATTGACGGTTGCAAAATGTATTTATACTGATATGTATTTATTACTGATAACAGACTGCATCACTAGCCATTTTTCTTCTCATTCAACTTGAATACATTAAAGTGTAAAGAAGACTAGATTCAAGCGTTCGCACTCTGCAAACGGTGCCCCTGAAATTGTTTTTAACCTTTTCGTGGGCCTTGAAAAGCCCGCTTCTCACCTAAGGTCTTATTAGCTTTATTCACGAGATGTGTAATTCCCATTATTATTTTCTCTCGCTGCTAAAAAAAAACAAACTAGATAATAGTTCCCGCTTCAGTCGTATGTTGCCATCCATATATATTTTTTAATATTTCCAAGAAATAACTGAAATAGCCATACACAACTATTTTTGACAACAAGTGGTTGTTGCTGTCCTGAACCTTCCTTCAGGGTTGCTGTCATGCAACCCTGAAGAGAGAGATCAATGGGGCAAAGCGAGCTGCCTTTCGTGAATTTATTTCCAAAGTAAACTATAAAACAGGCTTCGGCTTAAAATTTCTCTTTTTTTCAACTATAAATGTATTTGTACTGTTTTGTTTTATAGTCTTTATTTGTACATAAAAATCTATACATTAGTAATACAGAGTATTTGAAAAGAAATAATTTATATAGTGATGATATGAAAGCCCAGGAGAAGCAAGACCCCCAGGTTGTGACTGATTGGAGAAGGAGCAATGCAACCCTGAAGAGAGAGATCAATGGGGCAAAGCGAGCTGCCTTTGGTGAATTTATTTCCAAAGTAAACTATAAAACAGAAGCACTGAAAACTTATAAATTCATGAATTGACTTTGCTCAAAAAATCATAAGAATATTAGGGAGACAATGAAATTAAACAATAAATTTTTATGTAGTGATGACCAGATCTCAAATGCCTTTGTAAATCTTTTCGCCTCAAAACAAAGGAAATCAGTCTACATGAAGCAGAGAGATATACTTGCTAAAAGATATAGTGTTCTGGCCAGATCTGTAAATGATTCTACGGAGGATTTATGTAATAATATTTTTACCGAGTTTGAGCTTGAATTCGCTTTCTCCCAGCTGAAGCTGAGTAAGTCTCCTGGTCCTGACCTTGTTTTTGCTGAGTTCATTCATCATACTGGAGAAAAAGCAAGAAAGACGCTTCTGAGGCCTTTTAATAAATTCTGGAATGGAATTGATGCGGTTCCATCCCTGTGGAAAAAGGCCACAATCATCCCTCTGTTAAAGAATGCTAAACCAGCTTCTGACTTTAATAGTTATCGGCCGATCTCTTTGACTAGCATTTTGGCAAAATTAATGGAGAGACTTGTCATTAATAGATTAAAATGGCATCTTGAAACTAAGGGACTCCTGCATCATGCGCATGGTGGCTTTAGGAAAAACCGCTCCACTGAGGAACTTGTCACCACGTTTTCTCAGAGTATTAAGGACAATCTTGATAAGGGTAACATCGTAGGTGCTGTTTTTGTGGATTTTAAAGGATCATATGATACAGTTTGGAAAAATAGGCTCATTTATAAACTAGCTACTAAACATATATCACATAATATGCTGCGTTGGTTTAGTGACTTTCTTGACCAACGCCTTATAAATATCCGTTATGGAGCCGCACAGTCTAGTTTTAGGACTTAACAAACTGGTCTTCCCCAGGGAGCTGTGTCGAGCTGTTTGTTGTTCGATGTTTATGTTGATGATTTAATACACTCCTTGATTGATAAAAATATCTGTGTACTCATGTATGCTGACGATCTTTTCATATGGATATCTATCCCTAAGAACAGAGCAAAGGAGAGACTTGAAATTTCCCTAAATAATGCCATGTCCGGACTTCAATCCTTTTGTTTAGAAAACAATATGACTGTCAACACGGATAAAACAACTTATCAGACTTTCTCATTATGCCAACAACCATTACAACTACACATATCATATAACAATATTGACCTCCCTACCAGTGACAGTACCAAGTATCTGGGAGTGGTTTTCGATCGCAAACTTACCTGGAAATTATACATTGATGATATTAGGCAGCGGGCTGAGAGGCGTATGTTATTGCTTAAACGTCTTTCAGGAGTCAGGTGGGGCTGTGCTACCACAACTCTACTTGCTACTTATAGGACTTTAAAACCTGTCATGACCTATTGTAGCGCTCCTCTTGTTACATTATCTAAGGGAGGTATAAATAGATTGGAACGGCTACAAAATAATGCACTTCGTCTTATCACTGGTGCTGTTAAAACTACACCTATTGACGCTCTGCTGTTGTGTACCAATGAAACCCCTATGCAATATGAAATAAAGAAATCAGCATTGAAGCTCCATCAGAAATTAATTCGTTTACCTCACAGTGATATGTGGGTTAAAAATGGACCTCGCAGGCTGAAGACTCAGGATGGCTTTCTTCAAGCTGTTCTAAAAGTGATGGACGGACTTGGTATACCATCTTAAGTTTAAACTTTGCTGCCTCCCATAAATCCTCTGGAGGCTAGTAGAATATATTATCATCTGGATCTTCTGAGTCCTGTTTCAAAATCCCGGGATTGTACTGCAGTTTTGTTCAGCGCGGGGATGGAGACTATTTACAATCGGTTTCCCCCTGAAGCATAGTTGCACATATGTACTGATGGTTCAAAGCTTGGCCGGAACTGGTATTGATTGTGAACTTTTCTCCCACTATCTTTCGTTAAGAACGCCCAGGACTGCATTTGATGGCAATTTTGAGGCAATTAGAGTAGCTCTGACGCATCTGAATGACTTTCCTTATATTTTCGACCAGGCTGTTATCTTCTCAGATTCACAAGCTGCGATTCTGGCCATTGCCAACTTCTCCCAAGCCCCTAGCTGTATGACAGTAATGCAATGTAGATCCATAATCAGAGAGATGCACGAAGAACATAAAAAGATTATTTTACGATGGATCCCATCTCACTGTGGTATTCCCGGCAACGAAAAAGCGGACGAGCTGGCCAAAAAAGGTTATGTTATTCAAGTCGCATGTAACCTGGTTAGCTATAAGTCCGCCTCGGCATTGATCAATCAAGTACTTAAGACAGAGCACGTCATTACTAAAAGAACGTACGAAAGAAAAAGCATGGAGAATATCCATTCAGAATATCCCCGATTGTTCAAGAAGCAGTGCAGTAGCTGCATTTCGTCTTACGACTAAGCATGATTGCTTATATGCTCATGTTTACAAACTTCAGATAGTGGATAGCCCTGCATGTCCCCTCTGCTGCAGTGGTGCGGCGATGAATGCTGATCATCTCCTCGTTTGTTCAGACCTCACAAAGAACTGCATCTTTTTCCGATACTGGGAAGCCAGAGACTGTTTGAACAATTTTTCTTCTTAATTCTTTCTGTGTATGTTTCATGTTTTACTGTTCATTTGGTTCGTGTATTTGAGTTTTTATATAACAGTATACTTTATTTGCATATTTGTCTTTTGTGTATTGATGTCTGTACAGGGTTAGGATAATGTCTGTATCGCCTGCTATATTGGGAAAAAAAATAGTGATGATATAATAGTCAGCTAATGGGCTGTGGGAAGAATAAATCCCATCTCCATATTGTTATGTATGCATAATTTCAAAAAGAAATATGAAGGTCTAAGACCCAATGTCTTATTACTGAGAATTACTAAAAATCTCAAATCAATTCCGTAAAAAAAAGTGGGTCGTAAAAAGGTTAATAAACAGCGTCAAAAATCAAGCACATTTAAATAGATGGTAACATCAGATAATATAACGAATGAGCAGCACATATATTCAAAGTATAGGAGGTCTAGATTGTGTTGTATGGTTATCCAAGTAATATTAAAGCAAAGGAAATACACATAGTGGCACAAAATACAATAAACATAAAAATTACGTTGCTGAGAATAATGTGATTTTTGTCCAGGTCTAATATGCGTTCTGGTGGCCTCAGATTTGGAAACTCTGAGGTTCGTTACAGAAAATTACAGAATGTCTTGACGAGATTGGTATTCTGGGCACCTGAGCAAGTGGGTGGTCGTTTCGATTGTCTAAGCAGCAAAAGAAAAAGGGATTTTGAATGGAAGCATGGTTGTAGTTATCATGGATTTATATACGTATTTGTTCGGATTTGATGAAGATACAACGAACTCCTGCTGCCCACTCGGCCTATTGACTATCGCCTTTCCATTACACGCCTTGGGCTACGGTTCCATTGGATAAAGAGGCCTTGGTTGTCATCTGGACTAATGTCAGTCCTGAAATAGGAAAACCCTGCTTGAAAAGGCAGTTGTGAAAATACCTCTGTTCATCGGCAGGTCACCATCTGTGTAAAAATAAATTATATCCGTGTCTGAGTATTTTTTTCTGTATATTATCTCCCCTCTCTTCGTACGTACTCCAGACTAGGGACCTTGCACTGATACCCCAGGGACATAAGAAACATTATTATTTAGAAGCCGGGGTATGTGTAAATTAAAAAGTTACACAAATGTTTATCAGAAATGTCATATAATATAAATTTCAGTAGTAATTAATTACCTTTGTGTGATAGACAACATATTTATAACACCAACATCAGTGGAAAATGTCTCCCTGTAGAGATCAATCTATTCACATCTTAAACTTTTCTTTTAATTAAATTAACATTTCTTTCACATTCAGTAAGTCAAGTTACTCTCAAAAATTAAATATCAAAATATACGTAAACTTTGAATTATGTAAGGTATCCAGATTGATGTACTTTGATTGATGTTATTATGAATAAAAAAATACCTATCAATGATAGTATAGTAAAAACTTTAAAATATTATTAAATAAAAAAGTTGGACTCTTCTTAATTTAACCTCAGATAATTCCTGGTTATCTCATGTTAGCAAAGATTTAAGCGGAAAACTATACTGTAGGTAAATTTGCTTAACTTGATACAAATTTGATATGGAAAACACGTTTCAAGTATTTACGCTTCATTCGACGTAAAACATTGTGTTTGTTCTCGAACTCATATAAGCAGATTCATCGCTATCAGAATTATTTACGCACCGCCGGTTTGAGAGGGCTTAGCGCCTATCCAAAAGCTTATGCTGCATTATCCTTTATGAATCTGTACCCAGATTTAGCATTATTATTGAACATATATAAACATGAGTTGGGGGAGGGGCACACGTTCTCCTGAATATATAAGTTGTAGATGCAGTGCATCACCACCATTCACAACTAAGATGTTAAGTTGACCTAAAAGTTCGTTCAGTGATTTAAGAATGCTCAAAAATTGGTCGACCACAGCGTTAGCTTAAACGACATTCAAGGACCTGGAGGTCAGAACCTTCTTAGCAATACCTGCAAACTCACCCCAGGGTTCCTTTCCCCCGTTTAGTTTATGTTTCATATGGGCCTGGGCGCCGGACGGACAGTACAGATCTGGCGACCAATTTGGGCAACATAAACCCTTCGTTGTTTTAGTAAAAACATTTTTTTAAAATTTTATCTAATAATTTTCTTGAATGCCATGTTTATCGTTTCTTTTTTCTTTACATTCTGCCCACTTTTGGGTAACAACGTAATTTCAACTTCCCAAGACTTAGGTCAACCCAATACTTTTTAAAATAAAGGTACAGAGTAAAAGCATTTGTACAGGGCAATATATCCTAAAATAAACCAGTGTATACAATAAAATATTTTTCCGGTAAGGATAATGAAATTACCTTCATCAATTAAATGCTCTATAATTTAATAGTATTGCGCTCGTTCCATGGGAATATAGGGAATATCAAGTGCTAATGTTCATTAGATTCACAAAAAGGTGAGTGAGAATCACACCTCATTTGTTTTGACCTGTAATAGCTGTGTTGTGACGTGTGAAGCACAAAGAAAAAGTATTTGTGCAAGGCAATATATAGTAAAAGGAACCCATAGAGTAAAAACTTTTCCCGAAGGGAAAACAAATGCACTAGTACAAAGTAAATGCTCAATAATTAAACAGTTTTTTGGTCGCTCCGTGAGGATATGCTGAACCACCAAACATTCTCCTTAATTTCTATTTTCTCTCTGAAGCTATTCGTTTGGAAGTCCCATACTGCATTGGCTGTAGGTTACCGAGTATTAATATATGACTCATGGAACGGTACCCACCAAATTTAACATTCATAGACTTTATATTTTCCAGGTAACTTATCTCATTCATTTTCTTCAAATTGCAGTTTCTTTAATGAAAAAATAGTTCTTTTTTTCCTATTTAAATCTGGTTCAGAATGTCTAGAATACTATGTAGAAGATTCCTCAAATTGCAAATATTCTTAGGTTTTTCCAACTCTGGATAACACCAGTGCGTGAAGTACCAACCAGAAACGACTTTTAAATAGACAGCCAGAATTACAGTGGTATCTCAGTTTACGAACGACTCAGTTTACGAACGATTCAGTTTATGAATAAGCGCCGCAGATGTGCAGCCATCTGGAGATCTGTGATGGAAGCATTCGTCACACTTGCTTCAGTACGTTAACAGTACACATGTCAAGCTCAGTTGGCCTTCCTCTAGCACAGCTTAGTGTCGGTTGATCACGTATTTCACAGATTTGTATTGTAAATAGTTTTGTATAAATTTTCCTTCAATATGGCTTCCCAGAAAATAGTTAGAGCAAGTGATATTGCTAGCAGGAAACCTAACCAAAATGTTGAGAAAAAGAAGGAAACAATAGCTAAACATGAGAATAGTGTGGGTGTTATTGATCTCGTAATGCAGTTTGAGTTGGCGAAGTCTACAATTTGTACTTTCGTCAAAAGCAAAGAGGCAATAAAGACCGCTGATGTGGCTAAAGGTCTATGTAACCAGAGTCAGTTTCATGGAGTAGATTATTTACGTCATCGAACCAGCTGTCCAGAAATATTTTCAGAAGAATAGTTTGCCCTTTAAATGTCTTCAGTCATGTATAACGCTCCTGCTCATCCTCCAAACTTCGAAAAACACCTGAACATCAAATATAACTTCTTTAGGGTAAAATTTCTACCACTGAATACTATTTCTTTGCTTCAGCCTTTGGACCAGCAGGTTATTTCTAATTTTACAAAAATTGTATGTCATGGCACTTTTTTGAAGATATTTTCAAGTCACAAAGGGATATATTTGACTATTAGAGATTATTGGAACGGCAATTCGATATCCCCAATTCCATCAATATTATTGATAAGGCCTGGAGAGAAGTCTCTTGACGTATCTTGTAGTCTGCCTGGAAGAAAATTTGACCAAATTGTGGGCCAGAGGGAGACTTCCAGGGCTTTGATAATGATGAGGCGGAGATCAAAGCTGTGGATGAGATAATGTCCATGGTCAAAACTATAGGCATGAAGGTAGACTGTGAAGATATGGAGGAACACAGCGAAGAACTCACCACATAAAAAATGTTTGAGCCCAATAGTCAACATGTGAACGCTATCAAGGAGATGATAGGAATGAAGATTCCATTTCCATGATAAAAGAAATTTGCAGCGAGTGCAGTGCAGACATTTATTGAAAAATATCACCCTAATAAATCTATGACCAACAAAGCAGTTCAAAATCTAGATGACAATGTGATGTCCCACTTCTGTGCAATTCTTCAGAAAAGCAAAACACAATTTTTTTTCATCGGTTTCTGGTGCAAAAATCAGCTACTGAGATTAAAAGTAGACGAAGAGAAGAAAAACATTAAAATCGAGAATTGCCTATTGATATTACGGAAGATGGATTACCTTCCAAGCAGTAACATCTGCAGTCCTCCTTCTCTTTTCAACAATCAACCATCTGCATGAGCAATTATCCTCTACAACGCTAAAATGCTGTATTGAAAATTATTATGTTTTAGTTCTTCATAATAATGTCTGCTTTCATTTATTCTCTTCATTTCTTTATAACTAACACCCCCCCCATAACAAGGTTAATATAACTATGTTCTAGAGTGTGAACAAATTAATTCATCTTCCGTAAATTTAAATGGGAAATACTGCTTAGGTTTGCGAACCAAATTTCGGAGCCAATTAAGTTTGTAAAAAATTAGGAGAGCAAGCAAAGAAATTAAGAAAACCGTGCGAGACAGCCACGTATTGGCATAAAATGGATAGTACACGCGTATCAATGCGCAATTCAGAAAAAAGACGTACAAAATTTGTAATTAAGCTTTAATTCTTTGAAAATATGGAAAAAACATGAAAAGATGATTTAGATCAACAACTTGGTTACATGCAAACGATAAAAAAAAGTATTGTTTAGAAATGATGCAAGATTTTTAATATGGCGTGTGGTCTCCTCGAACAGCTAAGACAGCTGCATACATGTTTTCCATGGATGCGATGATGTTATCGATGAGACTTTGGGGAATACTGTTCCACACCTCAAGAAGTGCACTCTCCAAGTCTCGGAGAGTAAAAGGAGGCCTTGGTCTCGCAGAAATGCGTCGTCCAAACAAGTCCCAAACACGCTCGATTGAATTCAGGTCAGGAGAGCACGCTGGCCATTCCATACGCTGTATTGTTTCAGTTTCAAGCATGTTCTCCACAAGACGAGCTGTATGCGGTCTGGCATTATCATGCTGGAAAACAAGGGAATCTCCAATGGCGGCAGCTTAAGGTATGACATGAGGTCTCAGTATCTTGTCTACATACCTTCGGACCATCAAAGCACCATTCCGAATGATATGCAAGTCCGTACGTCCACCTATGCTGATTCCACCCCATACCATAAAACCAGCTCGTCTGTATTGGGACTTTTCACGAACGAATGTGGGGTTATTTCGAGTGCCCCTTTCCCTCCATACCAAAACACGTCGTGTGTCACACGCCAGAATGAATCGGGACTCGTCTGTAAACAGCACTGATCTCCAATCATGTTGAGCCCAATCTCGATGTTCAGCAGCCCATCTTCTTCGGGCCGCACGGTGGCGGGAGGTCAACGGAATGCAGACCATTGGCCTACGTGCATAGAGACCTCCCTGATGAAGCCTATTACGTACTGTTTGACTGGACACCCGTCGTCCTGTTGCCAAGAGCAACTGTCTTTGCAACTGAGTAGCATTGTCTGTTGTGTTTTGACGAGCTGTTAACAGTATATACAGGTCATCATATGTTGTAGTGGCGCGTGTCCGACAATGCCCTGGA
The DNA here is from genome assembly GCA_907164885.2 of Dolomedes plantarius. NCBI lineage: Eukaryota > Metazoa > Arthropoda > Arachnida > Araneae > Dolomedidae > Dolomedes > Dolomedes plantarius. Next base: position 116,134,365 of record OU015492.1, read on the forward strand.
CGACGTCTAACATTCCCTGTTTCTTGGAATCGATTCCACAGCCTTGCAACGACACTTCTGGCGATTCCAACAGCGTCCAAGACACTACGTTGTGTTTGCCCGGATTAAGGTCGATTTATATAGGCACATGAAGGGAACGTAACGGGAACGATCCGAGTGCATTACTAGCCGTCATAATCATTTCCTCCCTTTTTTTCAATGGAACTTTTTATACTGCGCCGTGACACGTCCGATTCTCGGCCGAGAATCGGCGCCAACGATTCGGAGCAGGAAGTAGTTCACTTCTCGGCCGTCTCTTGTTCATGGCAGAAAATAAAAAGTGGCTATTCAAGATATAATTTACATACTGTTATTTATGATTGATATTCGATATGGAAGATGAAAAACCAATTGAGCTGGTGAGAGGTCTTGTATGCTTTGGCCCATCAAAATACATTGATCCAAAGTTCAAAATGACAATTCGGAAGGCAATAGGAGAAAATTATACTTGAAGTTACAATTGGGCCAATAAAATATAAAATTTATCAATTTCTATGAATAATGAAACAATAAAAAAGTTATTTACACGATTTAGAAAGTGTAAATTGTTAAAAACAAATACTTACATCTATGGATTTGTTGGTTATAAAGCAATTTTTCTTACTTTCTGAGCAGCAAAATTGTATATTAAAAGTGAAAAGTCCAAAGATTATGAGAGATAATTTTCTTTAGAAATAAGTGCCGACGAGGACAGGCATACAATCCGTATTCAAAGCATTCTGATTGTGCCTGCTTTGTAATATTTTCAATTCTTGTGGGAAAAGTGGGGAATAAAATCCATTATAATGATAGACAGAACAAGTAAAAGCCATTTTTTGTTTACCTCACTCCTTCAGCCCTCAGACCTCTTCCTTCCAAACAGGTTTGGAGCGCATTTACTTATTTGTCGTACACTCGCTGCATACATGTCTTCTCTATTGTTTGCTTTGAATAGACCAAACATTAGACCAAATGGTACTAGTATTCGTTCACAAAGGTATGTTCACGTTTTCTCAGTTTGCAACTATTCCGTGAAAACGAACACAGTCCGATAAAACGGTTTATAATTCTTCAAATGACTGTATGTAGTGACTGACAGATAGTAGAAACTGATAATGAAAAAAAGGACTGATATTCAAGGGTTTAATATAAATGAATTGAAGATAAATCATGTTTTATTAACCGAGAAATTTTTCTAACCAAAAGGGTAGTTTGCCAATTAAAATTCTTTCTGCGATTCTTTAGAAAAATCGAAACATATATATTTTTATAAGTTGAATTATAGAAACCGCGAAAAATGAGAGATTTCTTTAAAAACCCGTAACATTTAGAAAAGTGTTGCTATGAGAAATAAAAATGACTGCCCGCCGCGGTTACCCAGTTCGCCCACCCCTAAGCACGGCCCTGGCTCTCCTCTTCCTCCTCCTCATACAAAAGTGATATATATATATATATATATATATATATATATATATATATATATATATATATATATATATATATATATATATATATACATATATATATACACTAATGGCCAAAAAATTAGCGCACCAAGAAGGAGTCGTCAAAATGAAACGAAATTTTAAATACGTAATAACTACTTTGATATAAGTAAATGATAAGAAAATCAAAGAAAAAGGATAATTTATTTCAGAGAAAAAGGCAAAAGAACAGAGGAGTTAATACTCCGTTGGACCCCCTCTAGCGCGAATGCACGATGCGATACGATCGGGCATTGAGTCATACAAGTTCTGTATGATGTCTTGAGACATTTCGTTCCATATTTGTTGTAACCTTGCCTCTAGTTCGTTCAAACTCATGGGATGCCCAACTCGTCGTCCCAAATGATCCCAGATATGCTCGATTGGAGACAAATCTGGGGATCGGGCAGGCCAAAAAAGGGTAGTAACTGTGCGGAGACAGTCTTGTGACACTCTTGCCGTATGAGGCCGAGCACTGTTTTGTTGAAAAATGGCTCCTGGGAGCCGTTGCATGAGTGGCAACACATGTGGTTACAGGATTTCATGAACATACCGCTGGGCTGTCGTGGTGCCACGGAACAATACTAGGGGTGACCGTGTATTGAAGGCAATGGCACCCCATACCATCACACCAGCTGTGGGAGCGATGTCTCGGTGTACAGCAAAGGCAGGATTGAAGCGTTCAACACGGGCTCTCCACACACGAACACGATTGTCATCACTGCCGAGATTGAATCTAGATTCGTCGCTAAAGACGACCTGGTTCCATTCCGCTGCGGTCCAGTTTCCTCGTGCGTGGCAAAACTCCAAACCGAGGCGTCTATGGGTGGGCGTCAAGGGCAGCACACGTAATGGGCGTCGCGATACCAACTGTCCTTCAGCCAGGCGACTTCGTATGGTTCGAGAAGACACAGAGGCCCCTAGTGAAGGTGCTACCTGTGCCTGGATGGCAGCCTATGAAGCCGTTGGCTGTACGCGTGCATTTCTTACGATGTGGGGGTCTTCTCGACGCTGGTCTGTCGAGGGCGTCCTGAGCCTGGTCTTCGTGTACATGACATCTATCGGGTCCACTGGTCCCAACACCTCCTCACAACACAATCAGAGCGGCCTAATTCACGAGCTACTCGCCTAGCTGACCACCCAGCTTCCATCATCCCGACGATTCTCCCCCTCTCAAACTGCGACAACTGCTTATATTGTCTTCGAACACGGCGTAATGGCATGTCTATCTCAGCTCTTCCTTTGTAAATGATTCAGCACACTCAAACGAGCTTTGGTTACCTGTTTTATACTCCACAGAGTACGATGTTCAACGCCCTCTACCGGCTATACGTAATGCGCAATCATACGTAATATGCATCATTTGCATATCTCCCCGACATGTACCTTCATTGCAAGTTTCGTTACGATCCCGCAATTATTTCTTGGTGCGCTAATTTTTTTGTCCATGAGTGTATATGATGGCTATAATATTTAGCCATTATTATATATATATATATATATATATAATGGCTAAATCTTTAACTAAAAAATGAAACCGCGCCATGACGTTACAATTCTTTCACAAGTAATGAAACACGTTCCCGCCACTTTCTACTCCCGTCTCTGTATAAACACATGCATCCGGCGCTCGGGTTCGGCTCGTTCCCGTTACGTTCCCTTTACGTGCCTGTATAAATCGACCCTTAAAGTCTGCGTATAATGCGCCTTGCCAATGATTCCGGTAAATCACGTTGTTGAGACATTTTCAAGTTACCAATTCTCAAAAAGAATAATTCAGGAATCGAATTTCACAGTTAAGGGAGTGAAACAGACGTTTCTGCAACATTCCGAGCTCCGCCCTTATGTTCTTTTTCTGGTTTCTGATGTCATGAACTTTGATTTGCATATGAAGTTTTCTTCTGTTTCCTTGTAGGCTTTAAATTATGGATGATTTATTTTATGTTACTTATCGGCGTAATTATTTGCGTAATTTCGTTAAAACCATGTGCTCCCCTAATTGTTTTGAGCTGTGTGCATTCTTATTTACATATATATATATATATATATATATATATATATATATATATATATATATATATATATATATATATATATATAAATATATATATATATATATATATATATATATATATACATATATATATATATACATATATATATATATATATATATATATATATATATATATATATATATACATATATATATATATATATATATATATATATATATATATATATATATATATATATATATATATATATATTCATACTTGCATATATATGTGTATGCACGTTTGTGTACGATCACGCGATGTAGATTAGTCTTCTATATACACTCATACTTACCCAAAACTATTTTAGGTCTTCGCAGCATGACCTTCACATTATATTGCGATTAAACAGACGGGAGGTATTTTATAAAACACTTCCATCATGCGCGGGAAAATAAGTAAACTGCGGTATTAAATAACTAGGTTAATGGTGAAAGTTTCTGAATCACGAAGTCCATTCTTTGCAGTTAATGGAATGTTCTGAAAGCATATACGTTCTGGACTTTTTATTAATTATGAGCCTCGAACTCTTCGTTGTGTTGGAGCCTGAAATTATGGGATTTCGTCTGTTTCAAGACTAAAATGTAGTTCGGTCCATATCGTGAAAGACAACCACAGAAACGTGGAATCTGAAGTAGTTTAACGAGAGTGAAAAGTGTGTAATGAAAATAAAACTGAGGGTGCTCATATATATATATATATATATATAAATATATATATATATATATATATATATATATATATATATATATATATATATATATATATATATATATATATATATATATATATATATATATATATATATATATATATATATATCTAATTTTCAGTCTAATTGCTTGGCATTTTGTCTTTTGGGTGTTGATTCACCTATATTTCTATCTTTGGGTGCTAATGCACCTATGTTTTTGTTCTTTTTGTGTTAGCTGTTAGGCTGCGTCATGCATATGGCTATAGTATTGTGCTTTGTGGTTAATGGCTGCTTTAGCGCATGGCCACGAAAGCTATTTGTTGTTTTTCTACACGTTGTATATATATATATATATATATATATATATATATATATATATATATATATAATAGTTACAAGGTTAGAAACTACTATATTCAATCGAAGAGCGCGCGCTGCTTCACATAGTTAAATAAGTATAGCTATCATAAACAAATGCAAAAAGATATGGATTGTAGATATGTCCAAAACTGGCTCGAGAGGGGTTGTGACCCCTCGTCCCTGGTTGAACATGCTTTCTTGCTATAGCAAACACACCCAGCTAGCAAGGACATCGTGAAAACAAGTAGCGGTCGACCACAGATGGGACCGGAAAGATGAAATAGAGAAAAAGAGAAAAAACCTAGCGCACAGTACTACCATCAACATCACTAACCAATCTGTTGTACTCATCGTAAGTTAAATTAAGATAATCACATATTACCCTACGTACAAACCTATAGGGATATCCACTTTTCAATGTGTACTTAATAAAGCAAGACACTTGTGACATTTTTTCGCTGTTATTGCTATATAAGTAATCATACCGATGTAATTGGTTTATGATAATATTTCGATAATTAGAGATGCGAAGAGCAGATTGCCAATTAATTAATTTGTTAACTTCAAAAGGGAAAGCATCATGTTTATCATAAAGTCTGTAAACAATTACATCGTTTGATATGTTTAAATTAATGTCTAAAAAGTCAATGCTGCCATCACTATTATGTTTCGTTTCTATGAGTTTTAAATAAATAGGATAAAATCCAAAATCAATTGCATTTGCTTCTTCTAAATAAATCACTAATACATAATCAACGTATCTGAAATACATAGAGTCATTACATAGCATAATCCCCTGTTCATACGTGTGTAGAAAAATATCAGCCAATGCGGAAAAACAAATACCCTCCATAGGAATACCCTTACACTGGCGATATAGTGAATTTCCATCACTTACATATGTTTCTTTTAAAACCAGATTCAACGAATCCCTGTATTTGTGGAACGAAATATACGGTTGTAAGTCATATTTCTCAAAGGCATTTAGCAAAATAGACATTAAATCTTCAATTACACTAGTATTAAAAATATCTTTAAAATCCAAAGATTTAATAAGTTTTACGTTATCCAAACGTTACGTTAGAGAAGCGTTAGAGGATTTTACAGGTGTATTATTAAATGGGATACTCTTTATTCCTGTTTCTGATTCTTTCTTTGCTAAATAAGCGACAATTGAATTATATTTGTAACTATAGGCTTTGTCCATATGAAGCTCAACTGTATCAATGACCTTTCCTTATAAGGCTGGAATTTCTTCCAAAATTTGTCCTAAAATATTCTGCTGATAGTAGAGTGAATTAACTGTTGTTTACTTGAGACTTCTTTATTTTAAATTTGCTGTTCTAACAAAATCGTGCAACTGTCATGAATCCCTGTGGGATCTTTTCTGTACACTGACGAAGCCATTTCGCACTGTCATTCCCATCAGTTCAGTGATAGAAAATTTATCCTTTTTTATTACAGCCACTAAAATACACCCATGCCTCATCGAGTGTTACCACAAATTTCAGTTTTTTAGCAGCTAGGTTTTTTTCAGATATTTTTCTACATTTTGTTTTTTCTTTCAGCAATATCCTTTGGCAAAAGCAGATTAACATTTGGTTTAACATCTTTTTTTATATTCAAATCTTTATGAATGATTTTACTTACAGTGCCAAAAGACACTCCTAGTTTCGATGCAGTGGATTTTTGAGAAAACGGAGTTTCTATTAAGATCAGAGACTTTTCTTTCTTGATATTTACCTGCGTTCGAACAATGTTAGGATGATTTATCGCGATCATGTTTTCATTTTTACTTTCAGTTAGACGTTATATTTGCTTTCAAATTTAATATATTATAAATACCTGTAATAATCCCAACTGAGGTTATTAGGCTTGTATTTAATGTCGTATGGCTGGTAATTAATGTCGTGTTGCGACCAAATTTGTTTCAGCACACAACTAAGGAAAGGGTTACAACTCTCAGGAAAGACACACTTATTACATATATACAATTTATTTACACACATGAATTTACAGATTCATTACATAACATCATGCTAAATTCTTAACCGTATCAAAACACAGAATCAATTAATATATATATATATATATATATATATATATATATATATATATATATATATATATATATATATATATATATATATATATATATATATGTGTGTGTGTGTGTGTGTGTGTGTGTGTCAAGGATTTAGTGGGAAAAGAATGATTATTCTAAATTTAAAGGGGGCTTAGTAATTAATTTATTGTCGTGGCGTGATTCGCCACTATTCTCATATCTTGGTTCGAAATGCATCGAGAGAAATCGGGGAAATTCCCTTTGGATTGATTGACATCTGTGGCCACGCCTATGGTCCATCTCCGGTGTATGCGTCACAGAGATCATGTGGGCATGCGCGGTGGCTTTGGATGGCAGTAAAACAATAGCGTTTAATCAGACGGCGGGAAATTCTTGATGGAGATAGTCACGCGTCCCGTGGGAGCTTGATGACTCTTGGATTTAATTTATCAGATTGAATCAGGTAGCTTAAGATTTTGGAAAGATATATTAATTGTAGTTCTTTGCCACCGGCCTTTTAACTCATTGACTGCTATAACTTTAATAATTAAGTAAAGATAGATTAAGAAGGAGAAAAGTTTGGATGTGAGACGACGTACTGGGAAGGGTGTAAGTACCGAGACTGTCATATATATATATATATATATATATATATATGTATTCAATTATAATTATATAACATGATATTATTCGCTAATTAGGCAATGCGAACCCTTGTGGGATAAGTAGCGAGTGTGTAATAAGCAAGGGGATGTCATATGAATGTATTTAACATCAATGCTCACCCATGGCTTCCGGTACTGTCGATTACTCTCTTTCCATCACTGGTGCTCGCAAAATATTAGCTAGTCCTTGCACACTAAGTTCATCAACAGAGTCCTATATTTCGATACGGCGAAGTTCTAGATCTCATACTAAAAAGAGTTCTGGATATCAAAAGTCGATGATTCTTCTGTAGCATTCCGCGGATATTCTATGTAGATATGCGAGTCCGTCAGCATTGCTCCTCGATCGTCATCACGTTCCTCTCGGCACCTCGAAGTAAGTTACGTTCCGTCACGCTGTCAGTTGGCCCCACACTTGTAGATTCCTTCATCGATTAGCATTTCGGAGACTCGGTATGCGCTCGTTCATGTAGTGGCTATGTGGCAGTACTTTCATGCCATCGTTTCCATTCCTTTGGCATAAAGTCGACTTCGTCGTAATTTGCGAGCCTTCGCTGGGCATTCAATCTTTTCGTAGTTTTTTTAGGATTGTCGTCAGCTGTGTAGTAGCTTAGATTATTTTTCTTATATTTTTTAGTAAAGGGGCTCTCTCTGAAATGCTTCACACCAGGCATATATATTTATTTTCTTTTTTTGTGATTGGTTCTTGCCTTCTTGGCTTCCTATTCACTCGCCCCACCCCTTAATTGGGCTGGGGGACGAGCCACCGTGTTCATAGGTTCCTTCATGTTTTATTTTTTTACTCGCATTGGCAGCTTCTGAAATGTATCTTGCATCCTAATTATTTTGGAAGCCTATCCATGTCTGGGAAACTTTTCCCGGAACAACCACCTGCCGCTTGACCCTTGACATTAAATTTATTATTGCTGTTTCTTAATTTTGAAGTTTTATGTCCCGTGTTGTTGAACGTGGGGCCAAGCCTCATTCATGGACCCCGTAAAGCGTCGTAGCGATAAATTCGGCTGTCACCTTCGGCTGGGTGGTCTCCTATCAATTTAGATCACCGCACATTCACATCCCGCTTATTACAATACCTTTTTTTCTAAATGCCATCACCGCAATTTTTACATCGCTTTATAATTTGTTGATTCCAATATTTCTCCTCGGAAAGTACAGTTACGTATCTTTCGAGCCAATTATCAATTTTAGGAGCCATTATCAAAATAAATCTTACATTACAATCAAAACAAATCTTTACATTCCAATCAAAACATACAGTATCAGACGATTAATCTGAAGTTGCCAAATTTTAATTTCAAAATGCAAAGGACAAAAATAAATTACAAAAGCCCTTCCTTAAATTGCGAACGACCTTCTGTATATATATATGTGTGTGTGTGTGTGTGTGTGTGTGTGTGTGTGTGTGTTAGTTAAATGTTTATTAAATTTAGTTTTCAGATTTGCAAATGTAAATATTTCATCGTTCCGATAATATGTGAGCATATATTAGTTTTTTTTTTTTTCAAAATCTCCCCGTGTTCAATTAATCTTTTCTTTTACAAGTACAGTGGATGCTCGTTAATTCGAACTCAAAGGTTCTCAGAAAAAAGTTCGAATTATCCGATGTTAATAGAAAATATATAACTTTTAAAGTGTGTCACTGAAGAAGAAAAATCTCCAAGTATGTATAACCCCAGAAAATATATTATCCTATATTATCTAAAATTTAAATATTAAAAAGCAATACAGACTTACCTTAATCATAAAATGAAGCAGAAGATATGAATTAGAAAGTAAATTTTAATTAAAAATATGAATTATACTTTTGGGAAGAACTGTAAAATGGATGTTTGATTTGAATGGATGTCTGTATTTTTCAGCCAGCTTCTCGATTTGAAGTAAACATTTCAATTCATTTTCAGAGGAAGGTTCCATCTGAATAAATGTTTTCAGAGTTTTAATAGAGTCCATTATGGCTTGATCATTAGGACGCTTAACAGTCTCTGAATTCTCTTCTGATTTCGGTAAGGTCTCTTCTATTTCATCTTCTCGGATAGTTTTTATTATATCATCGTCGCTCAGTTTTCCACAGACTTCCACGTCTTCATCTACCCTTACATAATCAGAAAAAGTAACGTTATCACAGTTAAATTGTTTAAATTCAGGAAAATCTGTATCAATATCGTCATATTCTTCGATATGATTGTTCTCTTCGGCTTGTATGAATTTAGCATGACGAAAACAATTACTAATTGTGATTTCTGTAACATCATCCCATGCGGCGTATAGATCATTTATAGCTGTCAGCAGAGTAATGTTGTAATTATCACCACAGTCTAAAGAAAACAGGATTTGTTTTAAGAGTCTCTTACGATAATTTCATTTAAGATTCTGGATGATTCCTTGATCCATTGGTTGTAGCTTCGCAGTTGTGTTTGGCGGCAAATATTCAACCTGTATGGAACTCAGTTCTGGAAGGTTATTGTGGCAGGTTGCGTTATCTACAAATAAGAGAATTTTACGCTTTTGCCTCGAAACCTGCTTATCTATTCCTTTTAACCAGTTACTGAAGATGTCTTGTGTCATCCATGCTTTTGTATTCTATACATAATCAACTGGCAGTGTTTTAATTCCTTTAAGACATCGTGGATTCTTGGACTTTCCAATCACTAATAATTTAAGCTTTTCGCTCCCATCCATATTAGCACAAACTAAAGCTGTAATCCTCTCTTTACTGCTTTTACCTCCTACGCAACCATCCCCTTTAAAACGTAATGTCTTGTTTGGCAAGAGTTTATAAAAAAATGCAGTTTCGTCCGCATTAAAAATATCTTTCGGCAGGTAAGTAGAGAAAAGCCCTGGCAGTTTCCTACCGAAATTAGTGCATACGTCTTCGTTTACATCAGAGCTTTGGCCACATACAGTTTGATAAGAAATATTGTGCCTTGACTTAAATCGTGAAAGCCATCCATCACTGCATTTAAAACCTTCAATACCCATTCGACTTGCCAATTCATCAGCCTTCGTCTGCACTAGGGGTCCATTTATCGGAAAATTTCGAGATCTAACATCCTGGAACCATAGTAGTAGAGCGTTTTCTAGATCTTCTTGGGACGCATTTCTCATGCGTTTCCTTCCGCTAGCAAATTTTGATTTTTTCCATGAATCTAAAATTGACTTCTTGTTTTTCAAATAAGTTGACAAGGTATTTTTTTTAATTCCGTAGTCAGCTACCAACATTGTTTTACATTCGCCATTCTCTACTTTCCTTAAAATTTCTACCTTTGTCTCCAAAGTTAGGGTTTTGTACTTTCCACGTGTAGACATCCTGAATATTTTCACGTTCACACCACAAACGGAGGAAAAAAACCAGATGTCAGCGCTAGCGAACGTCGGCGTATTGATACATGCGCTGACGTCTGCTCCGCGAACACTGCGCATAGGCAGATACGCGCGAAGAAACGAATGTAGAAAATGGACTTTGGCAACAGTAGTCCGAAGAGTTAAAGCGAGTTCAAGCAATAGCCAGTCAGGACAGCACGCTGACACCTGTTGGTCGGATTTCGCTCGCGACCTGTGAATTGTATGATTGTATAATTGTATGATTGTATAATATGATTGTATAATTGTATAATTGCATGTGCCTCTTTACACAGAAAAGAAATACAAATGATTTTGACACACAAAATAATAAATACAGCGAGTATTTTCTCCGTTAAACGAGAAAAAAGAAATTTTTTTGTCAAATTTTTAGTTCGAATTAACCGAAGTGATAAAAATTTAGTTCGAATTAACGAGATTTTTTTAACATTAATTCCAATACAAGTTTTTTGGTTCCTTTGGATTAGTTCGAATTAACCGAAAGTTCGAATTAACCGAGTTCGAATTAACGAGCGTCCACTGTAGTTTTGAACTAAAGCTCTTAAACACAATTTTACATACAGCTTTTAGCTAGTTCTGTGTAATAATACTATTTATTATTAATGCGATTAGAATTTTTTTTATATAAAAATGTTGATTTCTTTCCACTTTTGTTCTTTCGCTCGCTGAAAATTGAGAAATCAGGGCGTCTTATTTGGGTCTCCTGTACTCTATGGCCTAAACAGAGGTGTGAGGGTGTGTAGAACGTTCGACTCAAAAGTGATAATGATTATTTACGGGGCCAGCTTTACGAGACCAAAGACGAAGCACGCTTTTATTCAGATGATGTTACTCACACTGCATTTTTTGTTTGAATATTTTATTGAACTTCCAGAAAGATACTCATTATGTAACTTGACCAAAGTCCATTGTGTAACTTGAAAAATATAATAACATCTGTAGAAGTTCTTTAATATAATAGAAATTTGTTTTTCTAACTGCATATATTAGATCATTACCATTTCTACCGAAGGGACATTTACAAAGAGTAAAATTATGGAAAAGCATGGAGTACTCTTCTGAGTAAATCCTCTAGAACTCCCAGCTCTTTGCATCACAAATTTTTTGAGCCTACTTTAGACTTGCAACATGCCATGACTATTTAAAGTATCACTTCTACAAAATTAGAATTAGAGACACAGCTTCTTGTCATCTCTGTAACTGAAAAGGACGTATATCTGGGAAGCAACTGAGCCACTGCCCTATAATAAATTTCAAAATTTCATTCCATACTGTTAATAAGGTTTTTAATATGCATTTTTTTAGATCTAGATTGTGCTGTACTGCTCATAAACTTAAACCAAAAGGCTGGAAAAAGAGTTTCCAAAATTTCAGAAGCTAAACAAAAAAAAAAATAAACTTTTTAGAAAAGTATTAAGTACCTATGAAGAAAACTGAAGGAAAGATTAGAATACATGGAGACAAATCTAAAAAATGCAAATAATGAAGTTTGCTTCACTGAAAAAGCATTGACATATTGCAGTCAAACTAATGTAACTATAGCCTCTAATGGTTCCGCAACCAGAACAAACAAATTTATGTTCACTTTGAGTGTTTGAAATGCTATTTATGGGACATTAAGAGTGTAAATAAAGATCTGCTTATAATTTATTCTAAATACGACATTTGTGATATGCAACATTACCTTAATAATATGATATATTAAAATTTTAATAAATAAACCCCAAAGTAAAGCAAAAGTTTCAGCACTTGAATGTTTCTTTGTAAATAATTTATTCGACAAAAGTGCATTTTTGCATTTAAATAATTAATACGCTTTTACTGTTATTCCTAAATTTGCTTCAAAACAATCCTAATGTAATGCTCTTTCATATTCACATTTTCGTGTAATGAAAAATATTTTTATCTCTTATTATAGTCTCTAACTTATAAATTTATATATCAGTTGGCAATTTAGTCTAATTCCAATCAAAACCGCATACAGATATACGTGTGTATACTCACTCATAAGTTCTAGTCGATTTTGACTCAAAAAACATTCCGACAGACACGAGAAATAAAAATCTCTCGTAGATCATAGAATTTTTCCCTTGCAAATGTACCATTTAAGCTTTACACTATTTCGGAATTCCCGATCATAATACATCACTTAGATTTTTTTTCAAGCCGCTCTGCAAGAGATTTGTTATGTTTTCCCAAAGCAAAAATCATGAGCTAGAGATGTGTAGAAAAACAATTATATTACATCTCGGAACATTTCATTTTTCTTAATTTTAGAAAACAAGTTTTATGCATTAGTTGATTTCAGACGTCACTTTTTTTCAGCTGTATACAGTTGATGACTCATGAAGATTTATGCTGTCACTGTTTCTCTACAGTGAATCGAAGAATGGTTGCTAACAATATCGAGAGTTAAATATTTGGAAAGCTTTTTAGGAAAATATATTTTTCAAGAGGAAATGAAAATTGTGGATTTAATATGAGAATTCCCATAATATCAGTTAACATTTAATGTCTTAAGTTTTTTAAAACGGTTATTTTCTTTTTAATTCTTAAAGTACAAGATCTAACAAATTTTGACTGACTTCACGAGTAGTTCTTGTTTTGATCGCCACAAGGAATGCGTTTATGCAAATTAATATATTTTATTCTTTAAACAGCGCCAACAATTCCCCTGGTGCAACTTTTGTTTTCTTTTTTTTTTAAAGAAATTAAAATTCTATGGTCCACTATGTACGCCCATCAAATTTGGTTATGTTTCGTCTATTACTTTACTAGCTAAAGGGCTCTGAAAACCTCTATTTTATAACCACCCTGAATATGCAGTTTTAGGATAATAAGACTAAACTCTCAACCGATGTCTTAATATATACCTGAGAGACCTAATAAAAGATATTAACAAGGTACTTTTCCTTAGAGGAACATATGAATTTTATATAAACGGCAACAATATATTGGTATTTTTATAGACATAAATTTAGGAATAACAAAAAAAGTAAGCGTATTAATTAACTAAATGGAAAAATAAACTTTCGTCGCATAAATTAATTACATAGAAACACTCATTTAAAAAAAATAATGCAATACTTAGTGATGCTATTTTTTAAAAATATAACGTATTATATTATCCAGGAAATATAACAGAAAATTCATTAAATGATATCATTTAATGTTATACAATGGTACTGGTTTTTATAGGCAAGTGCAGGGTATCCCTATGGGAGGAGGATGTTCCTCTGCACTTGCCGACATATATCTGCATTTTTATGAGAGAAAAGTAACGCTCTTAAATGAGTTCCTTTATATCCGATATGTTGATGACGTAGTAATTGTATTTAATGAAAATATTACATCACTGAGTTTGTGTTTTTACCCTGAATGTTTAGAGTTGTGGAGTCTAAACGTGACAAAACTGACTATCTGGTCTTTCTGGATTTGAGTCTGAACATCGGTGTGTCGTGGGGTACGACATATAAAAAAAAAGAAAATAGAAAAGGTGCAGAAAAACCAATTAACAAACGGGACGGAAAATGGAATAGTAAAATGACGCCAGACGATACGAGAAGAATGTCGTGGGGATACGATATGTTAGGAGTTCAAAAAGGGCAGACAACCCAATTAAAGCGAAGAGTCGGCGGTGCTATGAGAAAATTGGAATGGCAATTGATCAGACAAAAGAACCGGATGAAGAGAAGAAATTGAAAGGAAACAATTAAGAGTCGAAACAGCGAGGGAAGACATCGAGATGAAAAGGGAATTGTTGACAAAGAGAAGAGGACCCCACACATAGGAGATGTTCTGGGAAAACACATTTCCTAGAAAAATAGGAATGAGTCGAGGACGGGATTGTTCGAGTATAAAACGCCCCTCACTCTAAATGGTTAAAGAAATGATTAGGGGAGGCCTAAGTTAACGAATCAAAGTGGAAGTATAAAGAAAAAGGTTGAACATGAGAGACGAATAAAAATGTAAAAGCCGGGCGTTGAGAAGATAATAAAAAATAGAGAGAGTGAGAAGAAAAGGGAATATCATATTGATGGTGACTCTGAGAGTTGGCACCCAAAAAATAGAGAGTTGTAGCCTCGTAAGCGAGTAGGCAAAAGAGAATATATGGGAGATTGCGCCCCGACGTAGCGCATCGCTGTAAGCCGGCAACTCAACGATGAAAGGAGCATCAAGGAGCAGCGGAGCCGACATAGATTGCCTGAACCCCGCAAGCTAGCATATAGAATCCTCGGAGCCAAGATAGATTGCCTGAACCCCTGCAAGCTACCTATGAGATGATAAGAGGTGAGACTCGTAACCACGACGGAGTGCCTAACCCCCACAAGCAACGGATGGAGAACTGATCCGGCCGTTAAAGTCTGCCTATTCCTACGTTATTGAGCGAGTCCGAATAGAGACCCCAATAGATTCGCCTGAATATGCCAGCCAAAGTCCACTTCAGCAGTCTGCAAAAATGGAGGTAACCTTTTATTAACTATTGCCAAATTTCTTGAGTTACCCGAGTCTTATATGATAGGCGGAAGTTAAGGAATAATATAGATATATTGCGTACTGAAATGATATTAATTTAAAAAAATGAAATAATATAGGCAAATAATACATTCATATAATGAGAATGTCTGTAAGTTCAAATTAATAAGAATATAATTGAATGTATACTAATATTTGTATTGTGTGAATAAATTAATGTATTGTTTAAAATCAGAGTAATGGTATCATTGCCTACCACTATAACCAACCACGACCCACCCAAGAAAAACCTACAACACGGTGATCATTATAACTTAACTTATGTATGACAAACGTGATGAATACGTATTTGTGACAATCAGAAATATGTCATGGGACAACAATACACATAAAAACATAAAACGGAATATTATTTTAAATTATACAATTAGAAGTAGAAGATTACATTCAAATATTGTGGAGTTTAACAACAATATAGAAAATTTCATGAGAAGGGCAGGTGAAAGAGGATTTCCACTTCTATTTCTAAAAGACATATTAACCAAGTTATTGAAAGCAAATGACTGTGACCATAATTGTGTATTGGCTGAAGCTGGTGTTTGAGGTGTGTGTTGACTTTTTTTATATTTGTAGTTTTGGCGTGTGGTTTATTTGATAAGGGTTTGCATTGAGGTTCTGACAGGTTTGGCAGTTATGCTTTCTTTTTAATTTATAATTTTTTAATGTTATGTAAGTTTTCGGCTTCAATGAGGTTTCTGGAATTGTAGTGACCTTCGGGAGTGTTGCCTTGGCTTAAAAAACATGTTTTAACCGGAGAGGGGGGTACAACTCCCCCCGGGCCATTAACTACAAGGCCTTCATGTTCTGATGTACTATTGTTATATTATCGGCACTAGCTTTTTGTCCAGTCTTGCTTTTTCATTCTGTCTACTTTTTTTCAATATTTAATTGCTTATATAGTACATTTTTTCCGAGCAGCTCTGCGCAGTAAATAATGATTACTGTTATTGATTTTGTTAATTTTAATCTCTTAATGCATTTGCAACTTTTATATATATATATATATATATATATATATATATATATTCACATTAAGTTGCAGTCACTTTTGATACACAGGGCATCATGACAGACACGAGAAATAAAATTCTCTCGTGCATCAAAGCATTTTTCATGGCGAATGTACCATTTAAGTTTAACACCATTTTGGAATACCCAATCATAATACATCACTTAGATTGTTTTTCAAGCCGCTCAGCAGGAGCGCTGTTATGTTTTCCTAAAACAAAAATCCTGACTTAGAGATACGTTGAAAAACAATTATGTTATACTCGGAACATTTCATTTTTCTCAGTTTTAGAAGACAAGTTTTATGCATTAGTTCATTCCGTGCGTCGCTTTTTTTTTTACAGCATTATAAAGTTGATGGTTCATGAAGATTTACGCTGTCCCTCTGTGAACAAATCTCTTGAGAGAATTGGGGAACGGTTGCTGACAATATCGAGAGAAAAGTATTTGGAAAGCTTCTTAGAAAATTTCATTTTCTGTAGGAAATAAAAACTGTGTCTAAGATATGAGAATTTTCCATAATCCCAGAAGACGTTTAATATATTAAGTGTTTTTAAAACGGTTATTTTATTTATATTCGTAAAATGCGTGGTCTTACAAATTTTAACTGACTTCTTGAGTAGTTGATGTTTTGATTACGTGGAATTCCTAGTGGAAAATATTTTTCTAGTGAAAGCAAAATATTTTGGGGCAGTTTTGGGATTGAAAATCGATCTGTGCTAAATTATCTTATGAAATGATATCATTAAATGAATTTTCTGTTATATTTCCTTGATAATATAATACGTTCTATTTATAAAAAAATCGCATCACTAATTATTGCATTATTTTTTTTGTAAAATGGGTGTTTCTATGTAATTAATTTATGCGACGAAAGTTTATTTTTCCATTTAGTTAATTAATACACTTACTTTTTTTGTTATTCCTAAATTTATGTCTATAAAAATCCCAATATAATGTTGTCGTTTATATAAAATTCATATTTTCCTCTAATGAAAAGTGCCTTGTTAATATCTTTTATTACGGTCTCTCAGGTATATATTAAGACATCGGTTGAGAGTTTAGTCTTATTATCCTAAAACTGCATATACAGGGTGGTTATAAAATAACGTGAGGTTTTCAGAGCCCTTTAGCTAGTAAAGTAATGGACGAAACATAACCAAATTTGATGAGCGTGCATAGTGGACCATAGAATTTCGATTTCTATAAAAAAAATAAATAAATAAAAGTGCCACCAGGGGAAATGTTGGCGCTGTTTAAAGAATAAAAGTATTAATTTGCATAAACGCGTTCCGTGTAGCGATCAGAAGTATAAAAGGAAAGGCCGGGGAAATTCTCATCATTCTGAGGCCAACTGCCTTTCGATGGCTCTTACCTTACGGGACCGTGCTTTGTTAGTCAAGCTGTTCTATCAGCGGAACAAGAATGCCAATGTTGCCCGTCGTGAATTTCGACAGTTAAAGAAGTTGCGAAAAGGACCGATGAGCATAACAAACTTACGGAACATGATTCAACGAATTGAAACTACAGGGACTGTAGAGCAGCAACCAGGCCGGGGACGCAAAACGGTAAGCCAGCAACAAGTTGAAGAAGTTGCAACTGCTATTGTCGAATAGGAGATGGTGAATGTTCAAGGTACCAGCAGTGCTCGGGCAGTATCCTGGCACATGCAGATCCCATACTCAACGGTGCGGAAGATCCTGCATCAGATGTTGAAGTTTTACCCGTATAAAATATCTTTTGTTCAAGAATTGCTACCTGGCAATGCGGCCACCCGATAACAATCATTTCCTTTTAATAAAATTTATCTGTGCTGTGTCGTTTGGCATGTATTCATTCAGTATTCCCACCAATACACTTTTGCAGCGCCAACATTTCCCCTGGTGGCGATTTTTTGTACATTTTTTAAAAATCGAAATCCCATGGCCCAGTATGTACACCCATTAAATTTGGTTATGTTTCGTTCATTACTCTACTAGCTAAAAGGCTCTGAACACCTCATGTTAGTATATAACCACCCTGTGCTAGATATATATGAGTATACTCTAGCATACTCAGCATACTCTAGCATACTAGAGTTGTAATTGATATTGATAAAGAAATCATTACGACAGACAACAGAGGTAAAATCCTCTCGTGCATTGAAAGCATTTTTCACTGTCAAATGTACCATATAAGGTTTACACTATTTCGGAATACCCAGTCATAATACATGGTTTGATTATTTTTCAAGTCACTCTGCAGGAACACTGTTATGTCTTCCCAAAACAAAAATCACGAGTTAGAGATGTGTTGAAAAACAATTATTTTACATCTGTGAACATTTAATTGTTCTCTGTTATAGATGACAAGTTTTATTATTTTAAGTTATTTATAGATGACAGGTTTAGCCTCCAAAGCGATAGTAGGCGTATTTTGATTTGGAAAGAACCTGGAACTTGTTTTCATCCATCACAGATCCGTGAAAGAGATGCGTACGGATGACGCAGTGTCTGTGTTTGGGGTGGTATCTACTTGGGTGGACGCACAGACCTCCATGCCTTTCCCCGTGGAAATGTGAATGCTTACACCTATAGAGATGACATCTTTGATGCTTATGTGCGCCCTTATGCCGGGGCAATAGGTGATGCTTTCGTGCTACAGGACGATAACGCGAGACCGCACAGGGCTCGCATCGTGGATGCTTATCTTGAGCAGGAAACAATTCAGCTCATGGAGTGGTCAGATGGATCAACGGACCTGAATCCTATCGAGCATGTTTGGGAGCTTTAGGACGACGTATAGCTGTTCTCAATCCTCCTCCTAGGACCCTAGCCATGCCTTCAACTGCTTTGCAAGAACAATGGTTCTCACTTCCTACCGAATTCATAGACCACATAATTGAAAGCATCACACTTCGCTGTATGTGCTGTATTGTTTCTCGGGGGGGGGGATCATATGCCATATTAAAGGTACTTATACCAAACTGACATATCCGATTTGTTCATTGTATACATATGCTAGTTTCTATAACACCATAATTGTCTGGCGATTTCTTTTTATGCTATTTTATACCTACCTATGTGTTGTATAATGTGTATAAGTTTCATTAAATTCTACGCGTAACTTTTTGAGTAGTCGCTATTATTGTGACCTTCCCTTAATTTTTGATAACCAGTGTATATTAAGTGTTTTTAAAACGCTTATTTATCTTTATAATTTGTAAAATATGTCATGACTTTATATGTACATATTTCATCGTACATACTATTTCATCTGACGTGAAGAGTAGTTGAACTTTTGATTACTAGACAGTCTTCTTTGCAATTTTATGTGTTTAACTAAATCATATATATAGGTTTTTTTGTACATATTATATGCAATGACAAAAAGTAATTCACAACTTACCAATGTACATAAAATTAAATTGAAGATTAGAAAAGTAAATCTAGGACTTATAAATATCATTACGAGATTGCATCTTTTCTAAGAACTAATTTACATGTGTTTGGTTGATCTTTATTGTGGTGACTGAGCAGAAGCGATACTAAACATTTTTGCGGCCCTGCTGAGGTCACAAAATCAGGAGTTAGTGAAAGAATCCGTCGATCCAAAACCTGAACGAGTTGTCACTTAGAAGTACAATTTGGAGATGTTTAAGCAACCTCAGTTGTAATTTTGAGTCAATTTTAACTCTTCATGAGACATAGATACATGAATACCAGACAGAAACGAAAGGAGAGTAAAAATGGTGATCTGAATCAGATGAATCTTCCTGAAAGAAAGCAAAAACTGTTCCATCAGCCGGAAAGATTAAGGCCACTGTTTGTTGAGATGTCCATGGTATATTCTGTATTGGCTCCTGTTAAAAGAACAAAACGATGAATGAATATTACTATGCTTTTTTGCAGTGTTACTCCTTCTCAGAGCACTAAAGTTCAAACTATTTGATGAACTTCATATGAGTGCAGGTAATGGCGGGTGTAACTAACACTCACTAAGGAGAGTTGTATCCACTATGGGAGATGTAGGATGCAGTGTGTTCCCTCCACCTTCACGTGGCTCCAGCCAATAACTGGACTTGTCCAGTCTCATGAAGTGAGTAACAACGAGTTATAAAGACCCTAAATTAATTTCTGAATTTTTGGGACAATTCGGTATATGGGGGACTGCAAGCAGCGACCATGCATTTTCAGCCAATTTTGCCCTATGTCATCGGATGGCCGCCGTAATTATTGGACCTACTGGATTGTTTGAATTTCGAAGTTAAGTCCAAAATACCCAATTTAGAGGTACAAAAGGTTCTTTTCATCATAACAATGCTCCTACACATTCGTCTGCAGTTGCCGCGTCAAAACTGTTAGATTTACACTACGAAATGATATCTCACCATGCATATTCTCCAGATTTCACTCCCTCGGACTACTAGCTGTCCCAAACTATCTATGAAAAAAATAATACAGGGCCGAAATTCGCATGGAATACCGAAGAGATTAGTGAAACAATCTTTTCTTTTCCAGGGTTTCACAAGTCTTACATAATGGAGGGGATAATCAAAAACCTTAAAAATCGTATTATCAAATGTATCGAACTTAAGAGAGATTGTGTAGAAAAATTAATAAAAGCAATTTTTTTCAAAAACATCGTTTTAACTATTTTTTCATGGACTTATTAAACGATTCTTTTGGTTGTTATTACAAAAAAACTTGATATTTATATTACAGATTTCTCTTTAATGGAACATTTACAGTAGTAGCTCTCCAACAAAGCACTAGACATTTAGGAAGTTACGGAGGCAGCAGTATGGGGACATTTGAGAATTTGACACAACAGGACATTTTTATCTTAATTAATTTGAGACACTCTTTTTAATGAAGTTCCATCCCAAAGATTGCATCTCTTTTCAAAGAAGACCTACTCCGTTATATGATGAACATTTATTTTCTCAGTGTAACTAAAAAGTAAACTCCCCATAGATTCAGCTTCATAAATCGGAAAGATACTTTATGTCCCTATGAAAGCTATTGCCCTCGTTTGCTGAAACTTCAAAGATTCTTTATTTCTAGATTTAATAATAAAAATTGACGATTTAGGTTCAAAACATTTCTGCTGTGTTCTTTTTAAAGGAATTCCTACAATGGACGATAAGAAACTAACAAACTTTTTGTAACTCTTTAAAAAAAATTTAATCTGATCATTGCTATTCTCTATATGAGATATTAATAAGGTAATAAAACTATTATTCGGATAGTTTTACTACATTTAATTTTTTTCTTCATTTGTTTCATTGCTACAGATTTAAAACTTCATTAACAACTTGCTAGGTAGTCATATTTTTTCTAAAAAACTATGAAATTTTTACTGCGTGGTTACAATGAAATTATTTCTATGACCAAAAAGTACAACTTTTGAAATACATTTGGGAACCATACATATATTGACATTGGTATATGGTATGTACTAACAACACACCATCCATACATTTTGCTTATGTATGTGACAGTTGATACTTCACACACGTTAAATATTGGATACCATTAATCACATTTAATGAATGCCTTTAATGAATCGTTATAATTACATGTAATATGTGCTAAAATATCCTTTAAATATGGGTTCGTAAATTGCAGAAAATTCGTTTAATGACAATCAGTTTCAAAGTATTATTTTTTCACATGATGGAAAAGTTGAAGTGGGACATTCGACATCTGTTAATCACCACGAAGTCTTGCAGGCTACTTTATTATGGTAGAAACATTAAGGTGAGTCAGCATTGCTACCTATGAAGGGACAACATGACAAAGACCAGGCCTTATTCGGGATTTGAACCCAGCCCGCAGCGTGGATGTTTACGACACGAACTACTATACCTTGTGGCCGACTAATTTCTAAAGTGATTTTAGTAAAATCAATTCTTAATCAGTAAACTGTCCAAAAAATTGTCCTATCCCTAGAAATATTTGCCATTAAGAATGCCTAGATAATCAAAAAATAAACAACTCACTAACTCCTTTAAAATTACTAAGGTCACCCATATTTGGAATTAAAAAAATAACCCTTTTAAAATTCCGTAATATATTGAATATCTTCTGCAAATACGGGAGTTTTCAGGACTAAGATTAAGTTTTTATTTCCTGCAGAAAAATAAAATTGTCTAAGATGCATTTCAAATACTTATATCTCGATATTGTCAGCAACCGTTCCCCAATTCTCTGAAGATACTTGTTCACAGAGGGACAGCATAAATCTTCATGAACCATCAACTTTATAATACTGTAGAAAAAAAGCGACACACGGAATCAAGTAATGCATAAAACTTGTTTTCTAAAACTGAGAAAAATGAAATGTTCCGATGCATACCATAATTGTTTTTCTACACATCTCTAACTCATGATTTTTGCTCTGGGAAACAAAACAGCGCTCCTGCAGAGAGGCTAGAAAAATAATCTAAGTGATGTATTATGATTGGGCATTCCGAAATCGTGTAAAACATAACTGGTACATTCTAAGTGAAAAATGCTCTGACGCACGAGAGATTTTTATTTCTGATTTCTGTATTGATGCCATCTGTATCAAAAATGACAACAAGTTAAAAGTGAATACACACACACACACACACACACACACACATATATATATATATATATATATATATTATATATATATATATATATATATATATATATATATATATATATATATATATATATATTTATATATATATATATATATATATATACTTATATATAAAGAGAGAGCGATTTTGTACGTGGAGGGTAATATTCAGAACCACTGTACCTATTTGAAAAATTCTTTCACTGTTTGAAAGGTACAGTATTCCAGATGGACATAGGCTATATATTATGTATATCTAATCAGTAGAAATAAAGTTAGGCGCTTAATCCTAACAATCTCCATTGTTTCCGCTACTGTCTTCTACCGCTTTTTGTTCCGAAGATTTCAACGATCCTTATCGTGGTGCTATCGCGGTGGGCTTCTGTTCTGACGCTAGCGGTTCGAACCTAGCCGTTCTCCGACACGCCTTTTTCTTTTAAAAAATTTATTTTAATTATTAACGAACATAAAATTAATTTAAGGTGGTATTATTTAGGTTATTATTAAGGTAAAAAAAGATTTACAATTTATTGGCTATCAACTGGAAATTTATTGGTATAATATTTTGTTCAACCCGGACAAAGTCGGGACGGGCCGCTAGTATATATATATATATAATACGACGATTAATGTATGCAATTGATGTAAAGAAAATATATATTTAAAAAAAATCGTAAGGGATATTTTTATGGACAAAATAATGTAGAAGAAAATATTCAAATTAAATCTAATAGGATATACTAAATAATATAGTACAGTTAATATAGCACAATTTGAGGAACATATCTATTACTGTATTTTAATAGTTTTTGGGATAATGTACAATCGTCTGCCGCATTAGCAAGAAAGAAAAATATTTTTTTGTCCTTTTCGTTGTTATACACGTGATGAAAACTTTATTTAAAGTACCAGAAAAAAATCTCCTAACCAGCATTTAATAAATAATATTCTAAAAATTCATACTAAAAATCAGAAAATGGAGGTAAAGATTCGAAAAAGATTTCATTTTGAAGGAATTTTTATGGTCTTTCTCTGAGATAAATTTTATAACCCTCAAATTATTATTTTAAAGCAAACTTAAAATAAGTTACTAAAACAGCTTAAAAATTTAATTTTAAAAAAATCTAAGAAGATTTTCTCAAAAATCTTTCTTAGTGCTATAAGAAGAACCGTCATGCAAAATTTCAGCCCTTTAGATCCAGCAGTTCAGTCTGTGCGTGGTATGTCAGCCAGTCAGTCAGTTACGGAACTGTCACACACGCACACACACACACACACACACACACACATATATATATATATATATATATATATATATATATATATATATATATATATATATATATATATAGTCATATATATATATATATATATATATATATATATATATGCGGTTTTACACAGAATGGAACTAAATTGTCTACGGATATATTTCTCTATTGAATATTTAAATAGAATAAATCATATTATCAAGGAAATGTAACATATCACTAATGGTGTTTCTTTTTTTTTTAAAGTTATAAGTAGCTCTTAACTTGCAATCTTAGTTACCTTAATCGTATAAATGTTATCTATAAAGGCTCTTATGTAATGTTTATCCTCTTTGTCATAACACAAGGGTTATATGCCTAACAACTACATCATTGAACTTCCTGAGAGAAACATTTAGTTCAGAAATTAAACTTCCTCATCATAGTATCGAAAACTCTTATAGAATTCACTAATCAAGTTAATCCACTTTCCTTATATCTGTAAGAGCAGGGAGAAACTTGTGTGCCTCCATATTCTATCTTAGCAGGAAGAACACGTCTCCATTTGATTAGAGGACCCTATTATTCGGCTATTGTAAACGCATGGATAGCAATTGAAATCGACAACATTTCTTTAACATGTTTGGAATATTACACGGTAATTAAAACTAAACCATTTTTCCACTTGGATTAAAAAAGAGTTGAAATTTTATTCCTATATTTATAAGTATTGAAAGAAGATATACGAATAACAACGCATGGTGCGAATAAAATCAGAGAAATGAAATTCTCGACATATTTAAACAAATTTAAACAGTTTGGCAGACCATTTTTTTTGTCTCGAAATAGATCTTTCGACTGTTAGAAACGCGAAGAAAAAATATTTATGAAAAATAAAAGTATTTGATTTGAAACAGTATATTAAAAGTAAAATATATGCATAGGAAAGCACGTGCACATCCATCAGAATTCAACATAACAAAAAGTAATTTTTTTAAATCCCAGATTGTGTAGCAAGGCTAGACAAACTCCATACGTAAGTTTATAAGATAATAAGTAATAAGTAAGTATACTTGCTTAAGATAGCTTACACGTGGAGGTCGAAGCAGCAGTGTGGCGTTAGAAATTAAGCGGAAGGGAGCTCAGTTAATATCACAAGAAGCACCATTAGATATGCCGGGTATCGTCAACTTAAATCCTTTGGCCGGGAAGTGCTTTCGTGTGGTATGTGAGAGGAATAAGGGGATGATTGCGCAAATTGGGGGTCCTTGGGGGGGGAGGTCAAAATTTCGGGTGCACCTGGGTAAGGGCCTGTTCACATAGAATCCGTCAACGCTAGCATTATTCCTATTGAAATATATTTAACCAATTAGAAAACTCGAAACGAGTAGCCATGAAACTGCTATGGCATATGATTGGTTTAAAATATGTCCATACGAGTAACTCTGTCTCTCAGGTATTTTATCTGAACAGGCTCTTAGATGGACTCCGACCCTTGCAGTTTCATTTTAAACCGGGGAAGCATTCCTCTGCTAGCAGCAATCTATTGACCTGGTGATGAATTTTCCGACCAAGGGTCATAAGTCAGAGCAACAACTATAACATCTTTTGGGTGGATTTATTAGATTCAAAACTCCTCGGTGTGCGGGCATCTTCGAAATCCTCACACACTTAATTCGAATTTCATACATAGTACTAAAAGTCTACAAACTACTATGCACAGCTACTATACAATTCTATAGCACAATTCTATAGTCAAATAAATAGATTGAAAAACTATATTATTCAAGTACATTTTAATTTTTGCTGAGAAAGAAGATTGGTCATTCTGATTTTGCCAGTAAAGCCGTATATACAAGGGCTCTCTTTGGTGATCAGTTGTCAAATTCAAGCATTGAGTTCTCCCAGATATTCAAAATAAGCTACCGAGTAATTTCATTATTCTAACCCACTGAAATCAACAGCACCCCAAAATTTTCAATTTTTAGTTAACATAACTATTGGAAAATTTAGTCGGAGTTTTTATCGTGAGGAAAACTCTCTATTCTTCTTTTTTTACATGATCCTCAGGTTTACTCTTCTTCTATTTGTTCGACCCGCCAGATAATAGCTAGACAGTTTTTTTTTTCCTTTTGCTAATTTAATGATCACGAGAATGGTCTGTCTGGAGGACCGATTACGTCTGCCAAAAAATAAAAAGACTTTTCAGTACATTACTTCTGCTAAATGATAGACTTCAACTTAACGTTTCAGATATGTTTTCTCTTTTCAGAAAAAAAAGAATATGAATGAATTTTTTTAAAGCCTCTAGATCTTACGTAAAGCAGAAAAATGAAATGCTTTGCAAAATGCAAAGAGAAACAACTAACAATATAGAAAAATATATAAACATACCCAGTAAGAGAATACCCCGTGCGATAATGCAAATGAGCAAATGACTCTTCTTAGAAGAAACAGATTGCTCCTATGATAACACCACAGTCTTCACTTGATTTAATATCATTTATCATTATTACTGATTCCTTTATTTTCTCTTTTTTGTACGATAAAATATTTTAAGTACGATAGAAAGCGTTTTACAAGTTCCAGACGCATTCTCTGTCTGTTCAGTATTCTGAATCTGGAGGTAAGTGTTTATAGTGGAAAGTATACACACACACACACACACACGCACACACGCACGCACACACATATACTATTTATATATATATATATATATATATATGTATGTATGTGTGTGTGTGTGTATGTATATAATTTGGCTACTTCAGAAAAATCAGCAGCAACTTTTTTTTTTTAATTGGAATGTAAAACAAAAGATTTATTTATGAAAATGGATCTAAAAATTTATAGAGGGCTTGAAGGTTACGTAACTGCTCTTTCCGAGCAGAAATATTCGAATCAACAGATTTTAAAGAGGTGATAAAATCACGGTTATGGCATTTCAAACAAAGATATTTATAATATATAAAATCTGATATATATATATATATATATATATATATATATATATATATATATATATATATATATATATATATATATATATATGCAAGTAAAACTACTCCCGTGGAGCAAAAAAATATATAAATATATGTGACAGGGAACCCACCTAAAGATAATATAAACATGCAAGTGCATCTTTGTAGAAGAAAATCCGTTTACAGTTATTATAATACTAGTCTTTGGTTGATTTAATTTCTTGTAGAATTATCATTATTGGGCAGGCCAAAAAGTTCGTCCGGTTTTTAGTAAGATGGATCTAGTAGCCCTTAGTTGTCTTTAACGGCATTCGAAACATTAGATTACTTGATGACAGCTATCCTGTGTCACCTTTCACTTTAGGCCATTACTTGAAAAAATTGGTCAATTTTTATCTAATTATTTTAATTTTGAAGATAGAAAAAAAAGGAACTCCGTTTTAGGGATATTAAGCTTTATTTCAATAGAGGTAAAAACGTAAATAAAAGGAAAAAAAATGTGCAGTTTCAGTTTTGACAGATGGAACTTTGCAGTTGCCTGAAAGATGGCAGAGGGTTGTGGAACTAAACGAGGAATATTGTTCAATAAAGTTACTGGTTTAAAAAAATGTATCTCTTATTTTTATTTTGAAAACCAACGAACTGTTTGGCCAACCTAATACTTCGTTTGTTATCTTTTTTATGCATGATAACAAGTAGCTAAAAATAGTTTTACAAGTTTCAGACGCATTATCTACCTAGCTAGTATATTGAATCTAGAAATAGGTGTTTATAATGCAAAAAGAAAAAAAATCGGTAATTTTCCCTGAAATTCTTATATATAGAACATTCGTAAGGATAGATAAATAAATACCCCATTTTTCCTGTTTTAGGTAAAATATTTTTTCTCCTTTTTTAGATTAGCGGATATGTCCCTTTGTGAGCAGAAACGTATCTAATGATTCTCCTGCCTGGCCACTGAACTGTGATAAATTATCTCAAATAAATGGTCTGAAAAGCTGGAAAGCCTGTTTCTGATGGGTTACTGAGGCGATACTGGACCATGCTTCACAAAATCTCAAATAGATTATTATTAAGTTGTCAATCTTCTCTTGGTGTCGATTCATTGCATTAATTCGCATGTTTAGCTTGTGTGTAGCCATTGGGACATTGATGAGTGTGACTGTTCCATATTATATATATATAAACTATCTAAAGTCAGAAATTATTTCATTCCGGTAATGATGTAGTTCTCGATGTGAGACACACTAATTTTTTAAACTTATCTAATACACCAGTTTTCATTATAAAAGAAAAGAATGAAGTAGTTCATGATGTGAGACACTCTTTCTTTTAATTTTATGTAATACATCAGTTTTGATTATAAAAGAAAAGAATGCAGTAGTTCCTGATGTGAGACACTCTATATTTTAAATTTTATCTAATACATTAGTTTTGATTATGTAAGAAAAGAATGAAGTCGTTCACGATATGAGAAGCTCTATTTTTGTTTTATCTAATATATCAGTTCTGATTATAAAAGAAAAAAATAAACTAGTTCACGATGTGAGACACTATAATTTTTTAAAATTTTATTTAATACATCAGTTTTGATTATAAAGGAAACGAATGAAGTAGTTCCCGATGTGAGACAATCTGTTTTTTTAACTTTATGTAATACATTAGTTTTCATTATAAAAGAAAAGGTAGTTTCTGATGTGAAACACTGTATTTTTTTATTTTATCTAATGCATCAGTTTTGATTATAAAAGAAAAGAATGAAGTCGTTCACGATGTGAGACACTCTATTTTTTTATTTTTTTTATTTTATCTAGTACAAAAATTAAAGATATTGTTGTACTTTTTATATAACTGAACACGACTGTAAAGAGGCTTCGATATAAACTGATTTTAAACAAATTAAAGGAACTATGAGATTATAAAAGAAAAAAATGATGTAGTTCCGGATGTGAGACACACTATTTTATTTAACTGTTACAACAGTAAAAGCAAATGTTTCGTTTATTTGACAAAATGTACAATGGATAAATGTTGAAATTTTACATACAAAATCGCTTAAAAGAGAAATGTTTAAATATTTAATGGAGCGATTGGTTTCGTAGAATAGAAAGATCTAATCACTTCATTTTCGGTTCTTTTTTTTTGCAGAACACAACTGAAAAGATGCTTCGATATAAACTGGATTTAAATAAAGTAAAGGGAATATTCAAATGCAAATGAAAACAACGGGACTTTCTAATCTTTAAAATAATATCTCCTCCTATAATCACTTATCACTTATATATTTCGTTAAGTTATATGCAGAATTAATAGGAGAAAAACTTAACGAAAACAACATTTCCGGAGATGTTTCAACAATCCTGGAACTTTACGCTTGTAAAATCTAATATTTAAAGTGAAAATTTAGCTAAAAAATATATCGAAATCCTACTAAAATTACAATTTATGAATGAAACATGAGCAATTTGCATCGAAATACGTTGTATTCCTAGAGATTTATTCTTGCATTTCTTCACATAATAACGATTCACAACATCTTAGTCATGTATTAGATTCTCAATCTTCGCTCAGTATTATGGCGTTAGGGAGTTTCTGGACGTTTATAATTAAATAAATGCAGCATATGTGGACTATATAACTTTAATAAGCAATGTACATACTAATCACAAGAAACTGGCAAAGCCCGGTAACATGCGCGCTTCCGTCTCGTACCGATAGAAGACGTACACTCTAACACGGAACTAACAGCACTTATACGATATACAGGCGTTAGACTCATTATAAAATATAGGCGGCACTGCATGGGCCGAAACATTCGGTGTCTGATCATTGAATCCATTCACATTGTACGCTTTTGTAGCCGCGAGGTTTGTGACCATTTCATATTATATATATATATATATATATATATATATGAAATGACCCATTTCATATTATATATATATATATATATATATATATATATATATATATATATGAAATGGTCACAGGGTGTCCGAAAAAGAATGGACGGATTCAAATAAAATATATTTCATTAACAAAAGTAGATAGAAGTACATACTTTTCACAAGTCATAACAGCAATACAAAAGTTTCTTTCCCTAGTTATTTATCCATGTAATACCTCCATGTGTGCTCCATGTGTCGCTTCTACAATACTGTAACGATAATCAAGTTCCATCCATGTGCGATGTAGCATATCTTCGGAAACACTTGTAATGGAAGCCACAATTCTGTGTTTTAAAATGTCAATATTTGCAACAGGTGTTGAGAAGACAATGTCTTTTACATAACCCCGCAGAAAAAAAAAATCCAAAGGGGTTAAATCAGGGGATTTGGGAGGGAACAGAATTGGTCCATCTCGACCAATCCATCGATTAGGGAAAACGCTATTTAATAGCGTGCGGATGTTTATGTTGAGGTATCACATAAATTTCCAATAAATCCTGATACACACTTGTATTAACTGATTTTTCAGAAAAGAAAAACGGGCCAATAATTTGATTGTGCATCATTCCACACTACACATTTACCTTCGGGCTATCGCGCACAATTTCTCGAAAATCTGAAGGTCGTTCCGAACCCCATATGCGAACGTTTTGTCTATTCACCAATTCACCTTACCGGAGGTGTGAAAGGTGGCCTAATCTGAAAATCAAATGTGATTCAAAAAATGTTTATAATCGTTTATGCGGGATATCATCTCAACTGCAAAATTGTACCGGCGTTCGTAGTCACATGTTTGTAATTGCTGTGCCATTTGAATCTTGTATGCCCATAATCGCAACCGTTTATGTACAACGTCGTGTAACGTTGATCCTGGAATGTGTAATTCACGAGATGCTCTCCGAACGGATGTCGATGGGCTTCGACCAAACACGTCTTGAATGGCGTGTACTGTCTCGTTTGAAGTTCGTGGTCATCCATTGCTCTTCCGTTTTTCTACACTTCCAGTCTCCATAAATGTTTTCAGCCATCGTTTTATGGAGTTTACAGATGGAGGAGGTTTTCCGTATTTCATCCGATACTTTCGTTTGTTACCGGGGACTTTGATTCCGTTAGCCAGATAACGCATTGAGCCTTTTCTTGAACAGACGCCATTGTCTTAAAGCGAAAACTGAAGTCGCTTTTGGAACTGGTTCTTTTAATTAAACTGCAGCGCCATCTATTGGCATGTTACCACAACAAAATCTTAAGATGTTAACGCAACAAAATCATTTACAAATAATTCTACATACTACTTTTATTCATTAAATATAATTGTTTTTATCCGTTCATTCCTTTTCGGACACTATATATATATATATATATATATATATATATATATATATATATATATATATATATATATATATATATATATATATATATATAAACTCTCTATTAAGGTGTCTTTCATTCATGTCTTAAAAATATTTTAAACCCGCTGAATTTGAGATTTAATAAACATAGTTTTAATGGTAACAATAAAGACTGTTCTGATCATGCAAATTTTGTATCAACAGATATACATTGTACTAAGAATTTAAAAGCGTTTAAAGTGGTCGCTGTCATTAATATCAGTTTAACTCCTATAATTTTATCTAATTTTTAAAATTTATTAAATGACAGGCAGGATTCTAATTCCTATGGTGAAGAACTATTTTCGGTATATCGATACATATCGACACTCCAGAGATCGAGAAAATACAATACTTGATTTAATGGGTTTTTTTTTCATTTATAAGAGGGAAAATTTAAAGACATATTTCTGTGCTTAATTTTTTACACACATAAATGAAAAATCACAAATAGATGTACTCTTAAATGATAAGTTCGTTTCTCTTTTCGTTTCTAGAGTTAAAATCAAACTGTATATAGTGCTAATACAGAAAAATTTTGCAATCAACAACATACAGGGCGCGGCGGTATGGAATCTCTCGTATAAAAAAATCACTGGTAAGGGACATGTGGGGGTAGGGCACGTTACCGAAGGAGGTAACAGTTCGGTCGAATTCCCTAGTTGTCATTAGACATCTGTTGAACATCGCAGATTCGTTATCGAGGCGTTCTTTAACACTCGAAAGACAGCTATCATTTTGACGGTATCGGATATACTGTTGAGCGCTATGTCTGCATTTATGTCCTCAGGCTTCTGAAGTTTTATGACTTTTTGTAATTTTACGCGAAATATGCTCACACAATTACTTAATTATATTCGAAAGTAAAGAGGAGGCGAAAATGCGATGTATGCCTACTAAGACTGAAAACCGTCAATTTGACAACAGTGTAGAAAACAGGCAGAAATCTTCAAAATAATACCGGAAAAATTTTAGTTACTTTTCGTCTCTTCCCCATTTTACAAATAACAGAAATATTGGGTCTTCGGAAATATTGGTGTTGAAAAATAAAAAACTGCACAGACCATGCATATATTTTTACGGATAAACCATACCAGGTTGTCAGCTCGGCCTACCTGCATAAAAATATATCTAAATATATACTAATGTATTATATATTGGTATGAAATAGTTCAAAATTTAAAGTATTTAAAACATTTAAATAAATTAAATATTTTAAGTTCTTCATTTTTATTTTCAACCGGCAAAATGACGGCGTTCTGTCTTTTAAGTAAGAAAACAATTCCGTCTTTCTAGTGTTAAAAACAACAATTCTCTAACCGTGACACAGAGGGTATTTTTCAAGCGATTCGGGCTCTACGGAACTGATGCCGTTCCTGGTTTCAGAAGTGAGTGCAAGTGGGTCTGTATTACCAAGGAAACCGAGTGATCGTCCTCGGAACATTCAAACACATGGTTATGACAACGAGTCCGTGATTACACTATCCGTGAGGAGGTTGCCGTAATTTGCCCACAGATGACCAACAGAGTGATGGAAAACTTTACAGAACGGCTTCGGCAGTGAATCACAAATAGCGTGCACCACCTGAGTGATGTTATTTTCAAAACCTAGTGGAAAAAAACTAGTTTATGATTACTTTTCGTAAATATAAAGCTTTTTTCTGTAAAATGTTTCGCTCATTTTTTAATAACCTTTGGAGTATGGGAGTCCACTCTGCCGCCCCCCTGCACGACCCATTCACTTCTCTTTGAAATCTTCGTATTACTAGTTATGCCGTTGTAGAGCCTCAATCCGAAGCGAAGAGGCGTAAGTGAAGTAGATTCTTACATTAGGTTTCGAGACAAGAAGTCGTCAATTTGGACCGAAAGTCTATGTAGTGCGATTTTTCCTTCGAAAGAAACGGAAATTATCACACATTTTTAAAGACTACTCCAGAGTATATAAGGCGCAGTGGCCCGGTTGGCAAAGGATACGAGCCAGTGAACTGAACGTCTCTGGTTCGATGCCGGTCGCTGAAAAATCCACTGCCATGTACAGTAAAGGCGGCTGGGTCACTAAAATATGGCGTGGCTGCAATGTTCTCCAAGTTCTCAAATTTGCATCTGGAGGTGCGGGGAGCAAGTGTTTTGGTCTCGTCACTTGGCTCGGTTCAAAATTACAGGACCGGTTCTTTTAGCCAAGTCGGACTCTGACCCTTGTGGTGCTATTAAAAACCGGAGTGGCACCACTTCGCCCAATAGCCGTTATGGACTTGAACTGACAATATAATGTCGGTCAAGGGGCATCGATCCCAACAACAATACAACAAGCAGAGTATGGCGATAAAAAGAAGTCTAGCGTTAAAGTCAAAACATAATGTTAAAAATTAAACCACCCCACCAATTTTGAAAGTATTCATCATAACAGAAGAGTATTGCTATGAAAGGATCATCGTGCAAGTTCAAACACTCAAGTGTTCCGGTTTCCTCACTTGGCTCGGTTCAAAATTACGGAACCGGTCCTTTTAGCCAAGTTGGACTCCGACCCTTGTGGTGCGATTAATAACCGGAGCAGCACCACTTCGCCCAGTAGCCGTTAAGGACTTGAACTAACACCATACTGTAGGTAAAGGTGCATCAGTCACAACAAAAACACAATTATCAAAGTATGACGAGAAAAATATACCCAGCGTTAAAGTCAAAACATAATATTGTTATAAATTAAACCTCCTCCCCACCAATTTTGAAAGTATTTGTCATAGAATATTATTGCTTCGAAAGGATTATAGTGTAAAGTTCAAACAGTGTTTATAGTTCCAAATGGATTAATATATTTTAAAAATAATTTTAAGGCATCGATGTCAAAACATATTTTTTTTTATTAAACCACCCCACCAATTTTTTATTTATTTGTCATAGCAGAATATTATTGCTATACAAGTATCATCGTGCACAGTTCAAACACTATTCATAGATCCAAATGAATTAATATAGTTTAAAAATAATTTTAGAATATGGATGTCAAAACATAATAATGTTAAAAATTAAACCACCCTACCAATTTTAAAATTATTTGTCATAGCAGAATATTATTGCTATCAAAGGACCATCGTGCAATGGTGAAACAATGTTTATAGATCCAAACTGGTTAATATAGTTTAAACAAAATTTTTGGACATAGATGTAAAAATTTTAAAACGGTGTTAGAGGCATTACCTTCTAAACCACTAGGGGATTCTACGGAGTATAATTTCAGTTCACACGACCTATAACAAACACTTTGTTACAATAATAGTACATTTCACAGATATTTTATTTATTTAAATAGAAAATAAAGGCTAAAAACCATTATGGATAATTCCAGAAAATCTTAACCTAAAGGCATTTTTATTAGTTGCCAATGTATAGCAAGGAATCTGCTAAGGATAATACAGAAACTTAAAAAACTCAATGCTCGAAATATGTAAGATTAAAATAATCGAAACGTCTGAATTATTTAGTTAAACGACAAAGTCAGCTTTATTGTCATAACCAATGACAAGTTTGTTCAAAATTGGATTATTTGTCTTTAGTCTATTATCACCAGCCTAATCGCTCTGAAAACAGTTTAGAGCTATATTCGACCAATAATGACACTCTAAACTCCTGCACTATATCAAATATAGTCTCCAACTACTCCTTGCTTGATCCCGTGAATATTCAATCGGGTAACTCTAATGTATTATGCACTTAAATGATTGGAAACTGGATTGGATGTTCTAAGTAGAATACAGTGTATTATGTCCCAACTTCTTCCACGAAAATCTTACGGAATAATATAAATTTTTAAAGTGCACTTTAGTGTACCAATATCATTTGTTGCACTGTACGCAACATGGAGCATTTGAACATGCCAGTTTCTTGTAAAGAGACTCTGTCTGAGTGAATAATACTTGATAAATGTTCTAAGCACGTAGTGAAAAAGTAAATTATTAAATAGAATCTGTTAGATACGTATTTGTGCGACGAGAATTTTGAATTTTATGCAGACTTTATTCGTTAAGAAGACATGTAAGTAATATTTCTATTTGTAAATTACACTTTTGCGTTTTAATTTGTAAATAATTAATTCAATGCACAATTTATTCATTTTACGCTGATTGCGCTCAAAATACCTTGCTGCAGGCAAATAACCGTAGACATTGTAATTTAGTAAAATTATATATATGATTAAAAGTCTATGGATTTATCGTATAGCGAAGTAATACAATGTTGTAAATAGTATTTTTAAACATTTGTACATATTTTTTATTTCTTCTTAGTTATATTTTTTATGTTAAATGCCTTTTATACTGTCATTGAGCATTCGATTGCAGCATTTGGCCTTTAACTATATTTTCGAGAATTTTGGCTTGCTTGGTGACAGATTTGACGAATTTTTCTATGTCCAGAGAACTAATCAG
Organism: Dolomedes plantarius; assembly: GCA_907164885.2. Classification (NCBI taxonomy): domain Eukaryota; kingdom Metazoa; phylum Arthropoda; class Arachnida; order Araneae; family Dolomedidae; genus Dolomedes; species Dolomedes plantarius. Next base: position 116,170,217 of record OU015492.1, read on the forward strand.
ATTTCACTTAGGTGGAGTGGTTACCAATATTCAAAAATTTTCTTTTCTAGAACTGTTGAGATTGCCGACAAGGGTATATAATATCCCGAATTTGACTATTTTTTTGTTAATTTATTTCACTTTTTTCACTCGGCTACTGTGATAGCCCGGTTAATACGTCTGTGTGTGTTTTGTGTCAAATCCGAAATCTTTTGCTATAGTCCAAACTGACTGTTTGGGATATTTGTGATGTCTCAGTCTAAAGAGCAAATGACATTGTACTTCTTTTATCTGGTGTCGTCATTCAAAAACATCATCGAACGAAACGCAACGATATTTAAACAAACCCCTGTCAGTGGCAAATAAATTCTGTCAAACAACAGCATTCACTTGGTTAATTGCTGTCGAATTGTTGATTCCTGAAATTTAATAGACCATTCGTTCCCTTGTAATTGCAGATATGAGAGGTGCTAGGCAACAACAGGATTCTTCATTATATCGTCCCATTTAAAATATCTTTAATCAGAGTTTTTATCAACATAGACTTTCTCAAGTGGTATCTTGAATATTTGCCAAATTGGGCCTAAAGGAAACATTTTTTTTCCATTATACAGATTCAAAGTTCCAAATTTCCAACATTAGTGACGTATGCATATAAAAAAAATAAAGTTAAGTGGTTAAGTCTATAAAAAAAAATAAAGTTAAGTGGTTAAGTCTATAAAAAAAAATAAAGTTAAGTGGTTATGCCAGTAGAAAGAGCGAGAAAATGTAACTCTCTTAAAACGCGTCCTGTCATCGAATATTTTAGCATGTCTTGAAAAGTTTTTTTGAAATATAACGTACATAATACATTCATAATATTTCATAACGTATTTAAAGCGATGCCAAGCCTGCCATTATATCTGGAACACCCAGAAATTTTCACTTATCTCTCTCTCTCTCTCTAAATATATATATATATATATATATATATATATATACACATTATACGGTTTGAGTGGAACACTAAAATCATAGTATTCAAATAAAAATCTGCTTCCGGGAAAAAAAAATGAGGAATTATTTTAGTTTAAATAATAGCACAATGCCATCTTTAAGGGATGAGTACCCATTAAATCCTTCAAAAAACTCAATTTTTATTATGATTTAATTTTGAAGAATGGTATATAAGAAATCTTTTGCAAAAAACATGAAGACGATACTACAATTAGAACCGTTTTTATGGCAAAGAGTATAAAGCTAAATATATGTCCTAATGTATAAAGTAAAGAAATCCATAGAAATTTTAGACTTAAAATAGCTTTTTCTAAAAACTGTTGTTTTCACGTTGTGCGTACTATTTCTTTAAAACTAAGCGTCACAAATTGGTAAAATTTTGTATACATGTATATCTTAATATAAATTCTACCTAAACTGAAGTAAGTACTTTTTAAAAAATTTTTAACAGAAATTTTTTTAAATAAAATCTTTTGATATTTTTTGTACATTACAGTACATTTGGCAGGAAAAAAAAAATTGTGAAATATGGTAATTATTTTAGGTGTAGATTAAAGTATAACCTATGAATAGAATATATATAAATAATTTAATATATCTGTTATAGTTTATGAAAAATCTACGCAAAATGCATTGAGCAAAGATTCATTTTTCATAAAACATTAATTATTTTTTTCCATAAAATAATTTAAATAACCTTCCCAAAATTCTGCTTTTGTTTTCTAATAGATAAAACTTTGTATAGTTCACCCTAAAAATTGGTTTAAATTAATTACAAATTAACTGTTCGACAACACATTAAGCTTGGTAGTAAAATCAGTGTATTTTGCGCGTGCAAAGGTGTACTACCCCTTAAAACGAAGAATATGTAAATTTTCCTATATTATGTTCCATATTCATAGTGTGACAATAGAATATATATATATATATATATATATATATTGTTCCTTACCTAGTTTAGTTGTTATGTTCATATTACGGGATAAAACCAACTGATTTATAGAAGATATTCAGTTTTTATTTAAAAAATAACACACAAAAATACTATATAAAAAAATGTAATAATTTATCGTAATGTAAAATATGTAGTTGCATGTCTGTAGTTATGTCGTGATCTATAGTTATGCTGTTTAATTCAGAAGACTAAAGTATTGAAGCTAAACTATTTTGTCTAGAAAAGATGTGCTTATTCAAAATAACACCCATAACATTAACCACTCACTTTCAACGCCAGATGTGATGAAAAATAGCTAAAATTGTGCCATAAAACAACATTTGATACATATGTAACATAAGAACCTTAGCTATAGAAAAATGAAATTATACATATATGTATATATATATATATATATATATATATATATACACTCTCTGTCACAAAGTAATATATGCTCCCAGAAAAAAACGAGCTACTATCACGAAACTTAACATGCATTTAGGTATGAGGAGATAAGCAAATGATTACAAATTCAGAAGGACAGACCGTTTTACTAAGAAGATATGGCATAAAAAAGATTACAAATCAGTAAGTAGTAAGTCCAAATCTGGCAGCTATACAAGCCGAAACACGACGTGGCATCAATGAGGTCACCTGTGACCTCCTGCGGAAGATCATGCCATAACCAGCGCGCATTTCCGTTCCTGGGACGCCCCGACGGTCTTCCGCGATGGTAGACTATCCCTTCCGTGATCCATTGTTGCCAACACCGAACAACTACCATATAGCTCCGTCCGAGGTGGCAGCCGATACGCCTGTTCGACCAATCTTCTTCTCTGAGACCTGCTATACGCCCCCTCTCAAAGTCCGACAATTATGCGTACTGTGGGCGATTACGTCTCAGAGGCATCTCTAGTCACAATACCGTCCATTCAAGTCGACAGTTTTGTTTGAATAACCATATGAGCACGATAATCATGCTTTTAAACTCTCCCAGCTGCGCATCTCATATGCGCATAGCACGCTTACCGTTGTCTCATTGGCGTCGAAATTTTAATCATTTGCATACCTCTTACCAGACTAGATGCCTGCCTAGTTTCGTGATAGTAGCTCGATTTCTTCTGGGTGCATATATTTTTTTGTGACAGTGTATATGTAAGATATTTTCCTCATTGTTTTCGGGACATGGCGTTTGTCCCGAAAAGAATGTTGGCGACGACATTTCTCACCTGACAAGTTTTTAGTTTGACGTATCACGTGGTTATGGCATGGATATCTCTTATGCTTACTCCACACAAACGGCGGAGGAGAAGAAAATCATGTATCTTCGTTGTTGCGCATGCGTATTACAAACGAATTGTCACTCCCCCGTTTCGTCTCCGTCTCTGGTCTCTGCGGTTTCAAGTTGGGAAAAGTTCAACTTTTGACTCTGCTGCCATGCTCGACAGCCAATCAGAATAGAAAGAGAAGATTATACGCATGCGCAAATAAATTGCCTCTTCTCCCCGTCTCCTAGCGGTGTGAAGGCTTTTATGACAGCCACAGAGACAGGTGGCAAAATGTGTCTGTGTTTCGTTGCTGTCGCCGTTGGTGTGGAGTAATCATTACTGCTAAAAAATTTCATCGATAACTCAGCTCCGAATTCCAAACTGAATATTATAACCTTCGCAAAGTCAAATGTATTGAAATCATGCATTTTTGACAAAATTTAAAAACCTACTACTTAAAAAATTGCTATTTTTTATTACGGAAGAAATTGACAGTTTTAAAATGCATTTGTGTGCCGTGAAAAATTATCAAAATCTTCCTAATTTAATCTAAATAGCTCATTATGTATCGGTATTGCAAAAACGTTCATCAAAAAGAAATTTAGTACTCCTATCCATACTATACCTAAATTTGATCCTAAAATTAAATCATTCTGCCCTTACGAAGAAAAATGGTATTATTCAAACACTAATAACCAAGCTAAACTACATTTCAAAACAATAACTATTGCTACTGTATATGTTCTACATAGAAACAAAGAATACTTCCAAATTAAAGAAACAACAAACGCCATTTTTAAAGGAAAGAACGTCTCGAGCTTCCACACTCTATCGACGATTTAACGAATTTTTATTCATTTCGCTTCATTAAATGAAATGTTCAGATCGAAGAGCAGAAAGCTCTGTTCAGGGTGGCCGCTGTAGAGCAGTTCCATGTAGCACTACTGGACGCATTAACAGAACCTCGGAAATGATTTCATTTTTATTATCGTCCTTAACTATTCGCAGCTGTCTGGGATAAAAAAAGTAGATATTGGAGCTAATTAGTATTTCTTTCAAAGACATTTTCCCCGCAGATATCAGTAGGAAAGAATGCTCTTTTATGATTTTGCTGCAGAAGGAAATTCGTCTCGTGTGAAATCACCCTGATAAATTGGGATTTTGTTTAGTCAGAGAATAGTTAAGTATTTTTATGTGTAATACGTAGTATAGAAGATGCGATGGTTATTATTATTTTTTAATTAATGTTAGCAAGATATTTTGAAAAGGCAATCAGGTAGGAACAGATTCATTTATAAGTGTTTGCACTCTACTGATCTTTCTAAAGTGTAAAACGATTTTTTTCCATTTTAAGTAAATTCTTTATCTTATTTCTTTAACACATTTTGTAGTGGTTTTAGAAAAAAAGAAAATTTGAAACGTAAATGATAACATTCATTTAAAAAAGTGTGATAATGTATATTTACCATTAGAAAAGTGGATAAAGGAAAAATAAATAAAAGTGGAAATATAGTTTTAAATAATATTAGAATCTAATCCGAAAAGAGGGTTTTATATTAACGAAAGCGCTTTTACATCATAATTTCTGTGATCATTCATTTAGAAACAATATATGAAATTTTTTAGCCTTAAAATGAAAAGCAGTGTAGGCAAACGGAGTTAACATTTGATATCAGATCATGACTTCTTAAACTGTGGGATTCTGATACGCGATCCCATATCTTCAAAATGCCCCCTCGTCATATTCTTCAATTTCAATAGGCTTGGTTTGGTCAGTTTGATTGAGAACTATACACAGTCTTTTTTGCTGGACGTGATTTAATTAGACCAAGATCTACTACTTAGAGCCGATTTCGAACGGCTACAAACATTCATGTCAACAGAAAGACTCAAACCCACCGAATCTAGTATCGATGGCAGTACCATGGTGAATTAGTCATCGTCCGGCCAGATTCTTCACAATAATACCTAGTAAAAATAATTACGAAACCCACTTTCATTTAAAGTAGCTAAATAAATTCAAAAACCCCGTTTTGGATATAAAACAATGATATAAATCATACTTATCTCGCTTTATATTCTTTGAATAATCAACAGTCAAATTTCTTCGAATTATTACCAGTTGATATTTCACTTGTATACTCTAAACTTTTTCTTAGTACTATCATGGCAATTTTACCCCATTCCTCTTGGACCGTTTTCCAAAGTCAGTTCAGTGTTCTTGGATGCCATTTTCCTGAGGCTCGTTATAATAAACTTAAAGCTCAAAAGTCCATTAGAGAAGCGTCAGCTCATTTTACAGGTATTTCCTTAAATAGGATACACTTCATTCTTGTTTCTGATTCTTTCTTTGCTATATAATTGGCAGTTGATTTAGATGTGTGACTAGAGTCTTTGTCCATATGAAGCTCAACATTATCAATGCCCTTTTCATATAAGGCTGGAATTTCTTCTTTGATAATTGGTTCTAAAATATTCTGCTGATAGTAGAGTCAATCAATTTTGACTTTTCTTGAGATTTTTTTTATTTTTAATTTGCCGTTGTAAAAAAAATGCAAAAAAATGCTGCAACTGTCATGAATCCCTTTTGGAACTTTTCAATACTCTAACGAAACCATTTCGTACGGTCATTCCCGTCAGTTGAGCAATAGAAAATTGATCTTTTTTTATTACAGTCACTCAAATACACCCATGCCTCATCGATTGTTACACAAATTTCAATTTTTAAGCAGCTCGGTGTTTTTTATATAATTATCTACAATTTTCTCTAAGCAATATGCTTTGGCAAAAGCAGATGATATTTAGGTTTAACACTAAAACTGCCAAGGTGCCTTTTTTGTCCCCTCGTATAGTTAAATGTTTTGCAAATTCTATATTTTTTGTCAGACCACTCTAAAACTCAGTTACTTTTATTTATTTTACGCCCTGTACTTAAATAAATACCCGCTCGGTCGCGAATTTTAGAAAAAAAAATTCGGATTATACTAGAACCGCCGGGGAGACATTTTTGTCCCGTACAGCAAAACTACGCTTTCACGCGCCAGGCATGCCCATCTCTCCGGCCGGAAATGTTAACGAAAAGGGAAAACAAGTTTCTGTAGGAAAAAAGCAACCTAAAGGGTTTTTGAAAAAACTAAGTGTAGACTCGGAAGTTAAGTCGCCGGATGGTACAAAATGGAAAATAGTCTCCCCCGATACCGCATCTTGTGGAAGACGCGGAGGCCGGAACATACTTACAGAAAACCCTGGGCCATCTCCAAATGCAAAACGGTACATTGTATCTGGTCTTGTCACTAGTGTCTGGTGTCTAATGATCGACGGCCGTATACTAAAACATATACAAAAGTGTACCGTGACAGAAGCTCATAGAGTGTTAGGAAATGATGACTGGTCTTTACCTCTTTGGGAACTCGAAGCATTCCTTCGTATCCTGTATGTGCGAGGAGCACTTGAGTCCAAAGGGATGGAAATCGACCCACTCTGGTCTGAGAAATTCGGCGTGCAGTTGTGTAAAAACGCTATGTCCTGTAATCGGTTTATATAAATTGTGCGATTTTTACGATTTGACGTTACATTCACTAGGTCTCAAAGACTCAAGGAAGACAAGTTTGCTCTTGTTTCACAGGTATGGGACGATTTTGTATCTAACTGTGAAAGCAACTACTTACCTGGACCCTATATTGTAGTAGATGAGCACTTCTTTCCATCTAAAACTCGATGCCGCTTCACACAGTTTATGGCCTCAAAACCTGATAAGTACGGCCAAAACTGTTGGATGGCCGTTGACAATGAAACTAAATACTTGATCAGTGCTTTTCCTTACCTTGGAAAAGATGAGCAGCGTCACGATGATGGCTGTCTTGGTGACTATGTCATAAAGAAGCTTGTTGCGCCGTACTTAAACAAGGAGAGAAACATTACATGTGATAATTACTTTACGTCAATGCACCTAGCTACGTACCTTGTATCAAAGAAAAACACCTTAGTTGGCACTGTCAAAAAGGCTAGAAGAGAAGTTCTCCACTGCGTGAAGAAAGCTCGCGAGAATCTTTACGATTCTACGATTTAAAAAAAAACAATGACATAACTCTCACTGTGTATCAGAGAAAGACAAACAAAAATGTGGTTATGATGAGTTCGCTACATCCTGACGTGCAAATAGGCAGTGATCGCAAGTCTAAACCCGAAAGTGTCACGTTTTATAACAAAACAAAGTCTGGGGTAGACGTTGTTGACGCCATGGCTCGCAAGTATTCTGTGAAAAGTGCATCAAGGAAATGGCCCTTTCATACATTTTGTAACGTTTTGGACTTGGCAGGAATTAATAGTTGGGTGTTGTATAAAGAAGTAACGGATATTAATATATCAAGGCGAGATTTTCTTCTCACCTTAGGAGAAGAACTTACCAGAAAAATCATTGATAGAAAGAGTTCTGCAGCTGATCACGATGATCCATCTGAAATCAGTCCATCCCGTAGAAAATGTCAAGTTCGCGTAACTTGTAACAATGGAAAAAGTGCTTACAAATGTGTAACATGTAAGAAATCATTGTGTAAAAAGTGTACTGGTCACATAACGTACACTTGCGTGTCTTGCAAGGCCGATGTATCTAGAGAAGACCTGTAGTTTCTTCAAAGTTGGTTTGTCCAAGACTGTATTGGTCTTTATATAGCCTTTTTCAGTTATTTTTCGCTTTATTCAATTAGTTGTAAACAATTGTTTAACTAGTAATAACGTTTTTTCAGTAATAAAACTCTCATGTGTCTAAATAATACCATTTTATCCGACCTTTTTTTACCAAAACGCCAGTTCTATGGCAGGGGACATTTTTGTCCCCCTGGCGGTTCTAGGTAGGTAGCAAATTCTAGTGTTAAACATCGTTTTCAACTTCAAATCTTTATGGATGATATTCCAACAGTGCCAATAGAAATTCCTAGTCTCGATGCAATAGATTTTTGAGTCGGCGGATTTTCTTTTGGGATCAGATACTTCCCTTTCTTGATATTTACCTGCGTTCGAACAGTCTTAGGATGATTTGTCTAGGTCATGTTTTAATTTTTACTTTCAGTTACATTTTTTTCATTTCAAATTTAATATATAATAAATATATTTTTTAAATGCCATAACCACTGTTTTATATCGCTTTATAATTTGTTGATATGAATATTTCTCCTCGGAAAGTGCAGTTACGTAACCTTCGAGTCATCGATCAATTTTAGGAGCCAATTTTAAAATACATCTTTTATGTTACATTCCAATAAAAACAAAACAGTAGCAGACGATTATTCTGAAGTTATCAAATTTTTATCTCAAAGTAAAAACGACGAAAATAAATTACAAAATCGTTTCCATAAAGTAAAGACCTTCTGTAAGACCTTCTGTACTTTCATGTTTTTTCATTAAAGTTTCTTCTGTTTTTGTCTGTTTTTTCATTAAAGAACTTCTGTACTTTCATGCAAAATTTGAGCTAGAACTATTGTCACGAACCATGGCTATCACATTACGGCATTTATACATAAAACTTAACTATCAAAATTGTTTCACTAAAGTGCGAACGACCTTATGTAGTACTGTTTCAGAATATTAAGTAAGCAAAAAATTGTGGGAGGTTTTAACAATATACATTTTTCAAAACTCCAAGATTCCATCGTACATTTCAATCACAATGGTTTTGAGAACTTTTCACACTCACTGTCATTTGATACTCTTTAGACACTATACTTTAAAGAATTACACTCTACTCACAAGTCTTTGGACGCAATCTCTTTTTGCGATCCTCACGACGTAAAGTATATTGACGAACGCTAAGAGACACCCAGGAACTTATTTTGGACACCATGGATACTGATGAACGAAGTATACAAGCTCTGAATGACTAGGAAGAAACACTTTGTCTTATTCTACACTATCAAATTAGGTTTCAATTAATAGACATGAATGATATCTTATTTTCGATATAACATAATTTCATCCTACGTTTTCGCAATCAAGATGCATAAGATTTATTACATTTTCCTGGAAATATACGAATAATTTAACGATATTCTTAGTAATTAGTCTATTATAGTAATTCTTAGTTATATATATATATATATATATATATATATATATATATATATAACTAAGAATTACTATATATATATATATATATATATATATATATATATATATATATATATATATATATATATATATATATATATATATATATATATAATTGAATTACGATGTGACGGATTCTTGTGTTGGACTGACTTTTTCGAAGTTCATCTCGATATTTAACCCAAAATCTCTATCTCTCACCACGAAACAAACACACCCTGGTGCATTCGATCTCTACATTTTACTGCCCTACTACTCAAATCCTGTGGTATGTTTCACGCTATCAAAGCGCGTGGCTATTAGTCAGCGATTGCTATCAATCCTATGACCGATGAATCGGAATCGCCTGGTCGTCGCCGCAAACTGTTTTGAAAACATATCGTATGTTTTTTCAATTCAGAATCTCCCGTCTGGTGCCGTCATCTATTGGCATTTTTTCATTAACTATACTTTGAGAGCCCGTAAATTTTTAGAGTTTTGATAAAAAAATTAATTAAATCAGTTTAACTAGTTTAATGACCCTTTATAGAGTTATATATATATATATATATATATATATATATATATATATATGGCTGTCGTTAAAATGAAAGCTACCGATTCTGATATAGTTTAAAATACGGATTTTTATTTCAATGAATAGATATGATACTAACATTTCAATACAGTTTTTATACTTACATTATGGAAAAGCTTTCAAAACAACATCTATATTACAGATAGTGTTGTAGAAAATGATCAGAGGTTCAGATAAAAGAAACCCTCTATTACATGTAAAACTAGTAAACTAGTTGATTTGAATTTTATCCATGTCACGAAAAATCGTTTTTCTTTTTGATCGGGTAAACAAAGATGCTTAATTTATTTATTACTCTTCTTTCAAATCCCATGACATACATTCATAAATATATAGCTCATTTAAATTTACAATATTTAAAGCTATTGCAAAGTCGATCAACAACTTTTTCGGTAACTAATTTTCGGACAAAAGATTTGAAGGAACGAAGAAGAAACAAATATACAAATTAATTTTTGTTGACGTAGAGCTGAAGCTGTTATAAAACCGAAATATTTTGATGGAGATTTTGTTTTCATCGTGCTTGACATTGCTAATCAGTGTGTCATTGTTACGATTTCCAGATTGAGCTCCCCTGACCTTAACTCATATGACTCTTGACTTTGGGGGCATGTGAAACATATAGTCAGTCTTGATAAACTAAGAACTATACCTGATCTGAAAGAGAACATTTCACGACATGTTCTCAGCATTTTCCCGGACACACTGCGATCAACTATAGAACATGCTATCTTACGATTTCAAATGGTCGCTGAAAGTGATGGCCGTCACGTTCAACATGTCTTGTTGAAGTAAATTTTTTTATCTATAGTAAATGTTGGTTAAATGTGTAATTCATCAGACATGCCCTCTGGTGGTGAAGTTTTGAACTAATTTTTGATTCGCTCAAATAAATTCCTATCCCTTCAATATATCCAACACAAAATTTCATAACTGTTTGAACAATAGTTTCGATTGTAGACAACTTTAAAGTAGGGAAATTTAAATATGGACACCTTGAATGAATATATATATATATATATATATATATATATATATATACTGCTGGCCACCCAAATTGCAACACTAAGAAAGACAAGAGATATCACAACAAAATTTCTTTTGTAGATAACATGTTGACCAAGTATCAAATGATTAAATTTATACACTTCTGCGAAGTGTGGTTCATGCCAAAATCAGTAACCAGAGTAGCCGCCATTGTTGGAGATCACCGCTGCCACACGCCTCGGCATTGATTCAAAGAGACTTTGGATGAGTTCTTGGGGTACAGCAGACTAAGCAGCTTCCACACGTTGCCAAAGTTGATCTGCTGTGGCAGCTGGGGATGGAATCTGGGTCAATCGCAGAACATTCATGGACCACATGTTTTCTATCGGCGAAAGATCCGGAGAGCGAGGCGGCCAGGGAAGCAATTCAACCTGGCGATTGACGAAGAACCGTTGGACAATGAGTGCCACGTGTGGTCGCGCATTATCCTGTTGAAATATGGCTGTGGGCAAGCCCTGGAGGTAAGGAAGGACAACTGGCTCCAACACCTCGGAGATGTAGCGTTGGCTGTTTAAAGTACCGGCAATGCGTACAAGAGGTGTGCGAGAGTGGTATCCAATACCGCCCCATATCATAATACCCGGTGCAGGACCAGTGTGGCGGTGCATAAGGCAGCTGTTCAGCATCCTCTCTTCACGGTGTCTCCAGACTCGAATGCGACCATCGTGGTGTTGCAGACAGAAGCGTGACTCGTCAGTAAAGACAATTTCCTGCCATTCTGCCGTCCACATCCTTCTGTCATCGCACCATTGGCGGTGGAGACGTCTGTGGTTCTGCGTCAAGGGTAGACAAAGCAATAGACGTCTTGCGGACAGACTGTGATGTAGGTAAAATACACTTAATAATTAAGATGATAGCATATAATTAATACATAACGCGCGTGGTAATGTCTGTTTTAAATATATTTGCATTGTTGAAACTCTCTAAGCCTCTACTCAACTTGTTCCAACTAGCGGCGATCCAATTTTTAATTGCTTGATTATTACTGAAGATTATTAGAAAAAGGTGCGCAATTTTTTTGATAATGGGAGGTAGCATGAGAGTATATTAAAATATTGGATCACGGCTAGCACTAATATTTGATTCCTTAATTTTACTAATAATTTATAATTAAATAACTAAATATGACTGTAACATTTATGTGCATTATATTCTTTTACTTGTTAAACTGGCTGGTATATTGTTTTTTATTAGTTTTTTTTAGTGGCTGGTATGTATTCAATATAGTTAATTATTAATTTTAGAGTGTTTTATTTTTGTTTTTTCAATTAATAGTAAATTTTGTATAATGAACCCAAACCCTTGTGTAATCTCTGCTGGTAGGCAATGTAACGAGATCTTCGCCATTTCTGCACATTCCCAGACTCTACACCGGATAAAGGGATTAGCAAAAGTATCCATTTCAAGAAACATCTAGAAAACAGATATTGAAATGGTTTTACGCGCAACTCAGCGCTCCGTCACGAAAACACCTGCAGACGCGCATGGATAGGCCTGAGATCGCCAAACGCCGAGTTAGTTCCAGAGTTTAAAATAAAAGAAAATAAATCCTGATTTGATGCAAGATCAAAGTTTGAAAATAAAATACTATACTGCCTATCAAATTATAATTCAAGCCCCTCAAATTCTGTTGGTCCGAATTTCCCTGTTAAAATCAAGGAGCGAAGACGCACTCATTTTCACCCACGAGTAGCCATACAAAGGGGTAAGAGGGTCATGGAATGGAGAATTTTGGAGGGGGGAGTGATTTTTTCGGCGGGCTCTCTCTCTCGACCGGGGACTTTGAAAAGTGGGGAGCCTTCAACTCGACTAGCCGAGAGATGCAAGATGGATCTGGAGATGATTCGATTTTAGCCCGAGCGTGCCCTAGATGTCTGAGGAAGAGAAGAAAGATCTGCTGGCCCATTCCCTTTTAAATTCTGCTATTGAAGACGGTACCGTCCCCCTTTTTTTATTTATTCGCTGCAGCATTAATGTTGTTTTTCCTTATATTTTTTTATTTTAATTAACTTAATTATCAATGATTTAAAAGTTTTGGTTACCAGCCACTTACGCGAACTTGTTTGAATTAAATTATATTGTGAAAGGTGATGTTGATGAAAATTAGAGGAGAGTAAATCCTCAGAGTGTAAGCTGCCTATAGCCAGTGTAAAATATATGGTCGAATGACGTTCAAATAAATTATGTTAATTTTAGGTATAAATTTTGTCATGTCGTTCAGTTGCCTCGTAGTTTTTTTCGTTCCTTTTAGGTAATTTTTATTTCAGCTTTCTTTTCAGTGAACTATTTTCAAGTTAATTTAAATTAATTTTCATGATTCAGCCCTCTACAGCAGGGGCATCAGCAGCGAACTAGACGTATTTTAATGGGTTATTGCTTATCACAACCCGCATCCTTAAAAGGTACTAACCACGACGCAAGTGAATTAATAGGTTTCATGTAACTTTTTTTTAAACACCTCTAAGAGTGTATGTAAGCTTAACAATCTTAATAAATTATTTTAATTTAACTATCCCCGTTATAACGTTTTTAATAACGTAACACAGACCACTCTGCTGTAAACGGCGTCGAATGGTACGCGCAGACACTGGATGATGCGTTACAGACTGCATGTGCTGTGCTATGGTTCGTGATGTGACTGAGCGATCCGTCACTGCCATGCGCACAATTTGCCTGTCATCACGTGAAGTGGTGCGCTGAGGTGGATGCGATCGAACACGCCGGTCCGTCGTACCCTCCTGCATCCAACAATCACATATCCGCATTACAGTTGTTTGGTTTCGTCCAACACGACTACCGATTTCCCTGAAAGATAATCCGCAATCTCGGTAGGCCACTATAATTCCTCTGTCGATCTCGGATACTTGATCAAAAGATGATCGCTGTTTTCGACGAGGCATAATTGATCGTTTTTTGAAAAACCACAAGAAAAACACAATTGCCGAACTTGAAAACGTCGAAATCTCCAAGCCTTAAATAGCGCTTTGAAGTGGCGCCACATGCGCGCGTGATGTGCGTCTGCGCTGAAATTCTAATCATTTGCATATCTCACCTCCGCTAATGCATGTTGTAAATTTAATGTTATTTGCATGTTTCCTTCAGGGTGTTGCATTTACAGTGGCCAGCAGTGTATAAAGTTATAACATCCAATTGGATGCCAGTTAAAAACGATTGTTGATTAAAATCATATGAAATTTACGTTATTATAAAGATAATAATAAAAAATAGCATAGGAAAATAATGCTCGCGCATGAAATTAACGTTACGATATAAAGATAGTATTAATAATATAAACCACGTGCACAAAATATATAGCTTTTCAAGCGAAATTAATTGATTTTTAGAAAAAGAAACTACTTTTAATCGAGGAATTAAATGCATTGCAAAAAATTTTGATTTTACCAACTTTCTACCCTACAATTTACAGCCTACTTCTTTGAAGTTGTGTGTTAAAGCATCCACTTTGAAAAATGTACATCCTACTTCTTTGAAATAGCGTGTAAATATAAAGTTATAACATCCAATTGGATGTCAGTTAAAAACGATTGTTGATTAAAATCATATGAAATTTACGTTATTATAAAGATAATAATAAAAGAAGCATAGGAAAATAATGCGTGCGCATGAAGCTAACGTTACGATATAAAGAAAGTAATAATAATCTAAATATATAAAACAGTTCCTTAACTGACCTACTGATTGATTGACTGACTGACACACAACGTACAGACCAAACCGCTGGACCTAAAAGACTGAAATTTTGCATGGCGATTCTTCTTATAGTGTAGGGGTGCAGTCTTATAGTGTAGCAAGGGTGCAGTCTTATAGTGTAGCAAGGGTGCAGTCTTATAGTGTAGCAGGGGTGCAGTCTTATAGTGTAGGTAAAGAAAAAATTTTGAAAAATTCTTCTTAGATTTTTTTAAATTAAATTTTTAAGCTGTTTTATTATTTTTTTTTAAGTTTGCATTTAAAATAATAATTTGAGGGTTAAAAATTTATATCACAAAACAGAGCATAAAATTCCTTTAAAATGAAATCTTTTTCGAATCTTTTCCTCCATTTTCTAATTTTTGGTGAATTTTTAAAGATAAATTTTTAGAATTTAATTTATTAAACGCTGATCACGTGACTTCTTTATCTGGTACTTTAAAATAATTTTATCTCACATAACAACGAAATAGACAAAAAAAATAAATATTTATTTTCTTGCTAATGCGGCAGACTATTGGACATTTTACAAAAACATATTAAAATACAGTAAAAGATATGTTCCTCAAACTGTACTATATTAACTGTACTATATTTTTTAGTATATTCTATTAGATTTAATTTGAATGGTCGAAATAAATAATTCTTTTGATGTGTTGATGGTAGTCTGGCTCCCGATCATTTTGATGCTGTGATTCTTCTAGTGTTTTAAATCTTAAGTCCTTAAGAGCCAATTTAAAAATATTTCTCTCCCTGCGGTACTTCGAACACAAAAACAGAACATCTTCAGCATTTTCCCCGCCACCAACGCTGCAGTCACAGGGGGTCGCCGAAAACAATTTGAATCTACTCAAATAGCTCTGAAAATTTCCATGTCCTCTGAGGAACTGAGTCAATTTCTAGTTAGCAAAGAAGTGATGTCAAGAGTGTCTAATTCTAATGGACGGGAAAAATTTCTTGGTTAAACTACCATTATTTGAGCTGACGTTTTCTTGGTTCCATGGCTCCACTATACTCTCAAACATGTAATTGCATACATTCACGTTGAATTTAATTTGAATGTACTCCGTAGTGAATTGCGGGTTTTCAGTTAGTATTTATAAAGATAATAATATTACAAATGGGTTTGAATACTAACATTTTAAAATAGTGGCGCCATCTACTGCACGTCTCTGTGAATCGAGAGTCGCATCCTTCAAAAATTGTTGCTTTTTTATCGATTAAAAATATTGGAAAGTTCTTGTGGTAAATATTCATGTCGGAACACTTTTAAGGTTTATAAATTATCAACCTACACAGGTGATAATTTATCCGGCGTTTCCCGGGATTTTAAGAATGTTTGTTAACCAAAATCAGTTTTAAAATTAAACACAGTATAAATAACATAGAAAAAAAGCATCTGAAATTTTATTTCCCAAAATGTAACAGCTTACATTTAGCGCACGCAAACTTAAAAAATTGTTGTTTTTTTATTAAATAAAAATTAACGGTAATTAATTTCGATTTTCTAAGTTCTTCAAACCCTCGTCTGTTTTTAAAGACGCCTGTATGTAAAATTTTACGATCGTCGCTCCTAAAGTGTGGATTTCTATACAATTACAGACAGACAAACATTCATTTATATATATATATTTATACGCGTGGCCATAATTAAACTGACAGTGCTCACAGTGTTCTGTAGCGCGATCTATTTGTGAGAATGACGCCACATTTTGTAGGAAGATTAAACAAGACGGGGGACGAAGGATTCCACGAAAAAATAAATTAGTTCCAAAAGTCACCGCTAGGGGAATATTTGGCGCTGTGTAATAGAAAATACAGTGTTGACAAATGCAAATTAATACGGAATAAAATTACCTTTTATTATGCACATTTTCTTATTTAGTTCAAGTGCAATATGGCAACACTTTTAAAAAAGCGTAAAATCTACATAAACACCGATAAAGTCTCGTGATCTGCAATATCACGTACGCTGAGCAGAAGAAGAAGTTCTTTATTCAAATTTCACGTTACATCCATTAGCACAGTGCCAGCTGCTTGGGTTTTAAAAGGCAATGTGTTACGTTTCGAATCAATAGGATTGAAAGTTTATCTGCAATGTCTCCTTCTTTAGTCGAGCGTGCGTTACTGGTCAAATTATTTTACCTCAACCAGTGCAACGCGTTAGCCGCTCTTCGTGCTTTTAGAAAGCACAAAAAAATGCGTAAAGGTAACGGTCATGTGTCAGTTAATGGGCTAAAAGCAATGATTGCGACGTTTGAGAAAACAGGTTCTCTGAAGGTTCAGTCAGGCAGAGGACGAAAACCTGTACCACAGGATACAATCGAAGCAGTTGCCACGGCGATTGTCGACAGAGGACCAGACAATATTGCTGCCACCTCTAGCGCTCATGGATTAGCTCGGAATATGGATATGCCTTACAGTACGGTATGGAAAATCTTACGAAATATTATCAACTTCTATCCGTACAAGATCAGCCGTGGACAGGAGTTACTGTACCCCGACCATGATAAGCGATTGACTTTTGCTCTCACCTTTCTTGCCAGAATGGAGGTGGATGATGCTTGGCCGTGGAAAATCTTATGGGGAGACGAGGCCCACTTTTACCTGCATGGAACTGTGAATACCCAGAACTGCCGAATTTGCGATGACAAATCACCACATGCAGTCACAGAAATTCCCTTACATTCACCAAAGGTAACTGTTTGGTTTGGGTTCACAGCGGAATTTATCGTAGGTCCATTCTTCTATGAGAACATTACCCCGACAGGACCGGAAACCTGTTCTGTTACCGGAGAGAAATATCGCCACATGTTGAACAGCTTTCCATGCCGGCACTTCGGCAAAGACAATGCCTGGGGGAAATCATTTTCATGCAAGATGGAGCCCCTCCACACGTTGCTGTACGGGTGCAACAGCTGCTACGACAGAAATTCACAACAGAGAGAGTCATTAGCCGCTACTTTCCGACTGCATGACCACCTCGGTCGCCTGATCTTACCCCATGCGACTTCTGGCTATGGGGTTACCTTAAGTCCAAGGTCTATCAAGGAGTAGTCCAGGACTTGGCTACGTTAAAGGATAACATATCACGGACTGTACGGGAGATTCCTGCAGACATGTTACTTTCTGCTGTTGTGCATACTGTGCACAGAATGCAATATGTGGTCCACAACAACGGCAGCCACATTGAACCTCATTTGAATGCAAAATAAAAGGTAATTTCCGTATTGATTTGCATTTGTTAATACTCTATTTTCTATTACACAGTGCCAAATATTCCCCTAGCGGTGACTTTTGGAACTAATTTATTTTTTCGCGGAATCCTTCGCCCCCCGTCTTGTTTAATCTTCCTACAAAATGTGGCTTCATACTCGCAAATAGATCGCGCTACAGAACACTGTGAGCACTGTCAGTTTAACTATGGCCACCCGGTATATATATATACATATATATGTATGTCGAAACCGTGCCATGATTTTTCAAACATTTTAATGTTTTTTTCTTTTTTTAATCAATCAATCAATGCCTCTTAAAATATAAAACAGACCGAACACCATTATATATTTTTTAAACTCATTGTTATTTCATAGGCACACAGGTAATACATAAAGGTAAGAATACAATTTTCCTCCAATATTTGAGGAATTAGAGGAACTACCTACGATGTTCTAAATAACAGCGTACGTAGTTGCGAATAAATATTTAATTTTTCAATCTCCTTCGAGAACAAACATTGCTTTCTTTCCACTGTGACAAAAATCAATTATTTTTTCAAATAAAAGGACACGCTTATATACTTGTTCTGGAAACCAGCGATATGTCATGAAAATTGCTTCCGAAAATATATAACTCACTGACTTTCATGCATTTCTACATGTTTTGAAAAAATAATATCTTTGTAAAATTGGAAATGAATATCTTCAGGTGATCATGGGCTGAATTATTTAAAATTTAATTTATTGAATGTTTATCTCCTTTAGACTGTGATAACTAAATAAAATCAAGGCCTGGGGTAATCTAGTTGTAAGGCTTCGGCTTGCGGTACTAAAGATACTCGGAAAGAATACCGACAACCACCATTAAATACTTTTGTGTCTCGGATGGACATGACCTTATTAACCAGAAACTCGTTCTATTATGTCATCGGGTAAAGATGGAACAACCCCCCCCCCCCAGATGGCAACCATGGGGCGGGGACGGTCGCAAAATTGTGGTAGCGCCTAACCAAGTCGAATTCCGACAGCTGTGGTGCTATTATAAATTGGAACCGCACTCCTCATTCCACAAAACTTATATGGACTTGATCGACAACTTTCAGCCAGGGGGCATTATGAACAAAAACAATTTAAATCAAAAATTGAAATCTTTGCAAGGGGGAAAAATAATATATATATATATATATATATATATATATATATATATATATATATATATATATATATATATATATATATATATATATATATATACAGAAATATATATATATATAAATATATATATATATATATACATATATATATATATATGTATATATATATATATATATATATATATCTATATCTATATATATCTATATCTATATATATATATATATATATATATATATATATATATATATATATATATATATATATATATATAGGGTAGTCCGGGGCATGTTGGCACATCTGCGAATTTTTCAGACTATCCGTTAGATTGTGTTACCCGCGAAGCGACTTGTGTCTTAGCACATTTTCTTTCAACCATAACAGCATCAGCAGCAAAGACGCAATCAAACGAAAACCACTTCGAATTTTAAAATTTTCACTGGAGGGATTTTTTTGGCACTTATAAATAATCGTTTCTGATTTGTTTCTGAATTAAAGTTTCACTTAGGTGAATAGCAGTCTAAAAAGATTGTTGTTCAGAGCTAATATTCTACCTTCTGATTTGAAAAAAAATATTAACAGAATATTTGATACAGTAATCAAAAACTAAAATGGCGATATGGGCCAAGTTGGCCTATTTAATTTCGAGGCATCTTACCCCAGTAGCCCAAGATTCCCCTCAGTCCAAGAAATTGTTTTCTACATTCTTAAGCCTATAAAAGTCAATAAAATTGTCAATAAATCAGGAGAAGACTGGATTCAATGTACCAGGTGCAGTCGTTGGGCACATGAATCATGTGTCAATGGGGACACGGTATTTTATGTTTGCATTCACTGTGATGATGAGAAAGCATCACTGTGATGATTGACAAAATATTTTTTATTATCCTTTATGTCTTTTATACACGATATTAAAATTACATTTGATAGCTTATGTGTTTTTTCATTACCGTCAGTAATACGAAAATTAAATTAACTTAGAGGGTCAACCTGCCCCGTTAAATGGGGCAGGTTGGCCCAGTCACTTTATGTACTGCCTAGCTTTATATTGAAACTATTTTATTTTTTTTTATTGTTTCATTTGAAATCTCCTCATGCACCAGAAGGTATAACATGAGGCTTACAGAAGTAAGTGAAAAACACAAAACAAGAAAAAATTAAACATTTAAATTACAAACAAAATTTCGCAAGACAGCAAGACTTTAAACACTCTTAACGAGATCAGAAAGAACAGGAGGCCAACAAATGGACATACGTCTCAAGTCCGCCTTTAATATTTAGCTCGGGCACTCGCATGTAATTTGCAGTGAAAAAGAAAATGTTCAACATCTTCATCAGCATCACCGCAAGCACAGAAATAAAAAAAGTCGTATCTGTAACATAAAAAGAGAAGTTTATACATATTTTAAATTTGGAAACTTCAACATTGTGAAACATTATAATCTTCAGAGAGAAGCTCTCAGTATATCAGAATAATATATTAAAACTATTGATCAATATTTTTCAAATTTTCTCATACGTGGTTATGCTATAAGATGTGCTGATTTTACAAAGTAAAAAAAAATTTAATTTTCAATAAATTATTTTTTTTTAAAATATTGAAGAAAAATGGGCCAACAATCCCCGGTCTACCCGGGCTATTATTCTCAGGACGTAACGTCAATATTTTTAGTCTATATCTACAGTTATATAACTACACCTACTTCAAAACGTGGTGGTTCAGGTGCCTCAAATAGAAGATGCGTCAGACATCAGGACGCTTCGCTATATTACAATGTCCAGTTGAGACGGTTTGAAATAAAAAAAGTCGTATCTGTAACATAAAAAGAGAAGTTTATACATATTTTAAATTTGGAAACTTCAACATTGTCAAACATTATATTCTTCAGAGAGAAGCTCTCAGTATATCAGAATAATTTAGCTTTATCTCACAATGACATAGATTTTGTTCTACATCCCCCCCCCCGGTGCGGTTAAATTTGTTCCTGCATCGAATCTATTGAAGATTTTAATAGGAGATAAATAGGTACGGAATATCCAAAGCTGCTTGCACCAATTTGTTATAGTTAATTTAAAAAAAAAAAAAAAAATTTTCAGTTCCGTGGTGTGTGTGTATGTGTGTGTGTGTGCGTGTGTGTTATGAGAGATTGAGTGATTGACTCTCTTAGGACAATCAGTTACCATGAAAATCGGAAATTAGGACAGAAGGATCGGTCGGAACAGAAGGATCGTCATGGCAGGGCGATCGCTTCGTGGATTGAAAAGTTGTAGTCGGGATTGAGCAGCCTCAAATCCAGTCAAACCGTCCAGTTGATGGGAAAACGTTTATTAACCTTCACATATTATCTACACTGCTGATATATAGTCGGGTCACATATGAAAGAAGCATAGAGAGGGAAAGTAAGTTCTATATTTACAGTAGTTACAAAAAAGAAAGTGCCTAGTATCCTGATCACAGCATATCCAACACTCTAAGTGACGCGGATTTTGACTTTCACACCAGTGTAAAGGGACGTTAGTTTTGTTAGTTCTCGTGATAATATATGATGCTACTATATATCCAGAGATCGTTTAGAACTACCCAGAAACGGAAGTAGTTGCATAAGGGATAAATTCCCGGTAACGAGATGGCGGATGAGAAGTAGGGTGGTTCGAAAAAAACTTTTTTTTTAATTTCAGATCCCTAGTGTGCAGAAAAGTTGCCATTGATATAGACGTTAAAAAAGCACTAATTATTATTTTTTTATTAATTTGTCTTCCGGTCGCGCAATGCCATCGAAGTTAGCAAAAAATTGTGAAAAACCTTAATTTTTCATAATTTTTTAAAGCACGCCAGATGGTTTTAATTGCATTCCTATACCATGAATTAACTACTAAAAGTATGTAAAATCAATATATTTGCACTTATTATACATTTGTTTCATATCTTCCGGTCGCGCAACATAGTACAAAATGAGTAAAATTAGTAGTTTTTGCAAAATTTCAAAGTTTGACTGTTTAGTACATTTTAATCATACGACTTTTAGAGATGCTATAGTTTAATTCTATTAGAATATTATATTAAAAATCCAAGCATATAAGATAAACTTTGATATTCAAGTGGAATTCGGTCGCGCAGCTTCGTCAAAAACAGCAGAGTGGCCTACCTGGACAGAGAGGCGAGACGTACGTGACGAATGCCAGCAATGCGCTCGCAGCCGGTAGCAGCCATTATCGTTGTCTGACAATTTTGTTGTTTGATAATGTTTCCTTTCAGATAATTTAGAAATTTTCTAATAGTAAATATTTGGTAATTTTTTTGTTTCAATATTCAATTGTTGGTGCAGCTCTTCGTTCATTTTGTTTACAAAACGACCCAGAACTCACCACGGGGAGGTGGCTGTACTTCGAGTTCCACCCACACCCTACCCAACCAACCATCCAATGTAGGGTGTGTTATTTACAATATGTAAACATTTATTTCGCTTTCACTCTCTTTATGTTTATTTTCTAGTCTTTATCTATCGATAAACATCGAAATTCGGATTTATGTGAAAAATTCGGTATCCCTGAGCGTGACAGTAATGTGGTTCTAATATAGCCGTCTCTGGAACTGTGTCCACTCACTTGAAGCTTCGGTCACTAGCTTAACGCATCTTTCAACTGCCTGTGTATGGCATGGGAAAGCATCTATAATTATAACAGGCTTGAAGTCATTGCTCACATAATGTTTTATCTCTTCATTAGTCAATGTTCTTAACAGTGCAGGAAGAGTCAGTGTACTGGTGTTCCATTTGATAATTTCGGTATAGTCTTTAGCTTCAAAGTTTAGGTTTGGTGGTTTAAAGATTCTGATAAAGTCACTTTCAGATATTGCTTGCTTTGCCTTCATGATACGCTTAAAGACCATCTCCCGGATATGGTTTCTTTCATTAGTTACCATAGCCAAAAGTAAATTATCGGGATGGTCAAAGTAAGCATTCCGTTGTAAAACGGGATCAACAACTTGAAGCAGCTCTTCTGGTAAGTACCATGTAGATTCAATAGTTTTGTAAACATGTATAGGCCCATCTGTGAATTTGCGGTTTATTTTTATGGCAAACCTCATAGGCATATAACATTTGAGAATGAATGTGACAATTTCTCTCAGATTTTCAGAAGGGCTTGACACACTGATGCAGAGGCGCAAAACTCGGTTTGCAGTAGTAAGCCATCTTGAATGTGACATTGGGCCAGGATCACGTACTACAAAGTCTTCTGAACAATGTCCTGACTTGATGACTTCTGATATCTCAAGCAAGTACAATTGGTCCTTGCTAAGAATACGCTTGTCAACTTTGGAATCTCACAATCAATAGGATTAAAATCAACAACTGGTAGTCTTTCACAATCAGGTAGGGCCTTTCCAATCTATCCGGAATATCCTATTGGGCCTTTTGTATTTCCATCTAAGTGTTGGAAAAGGTTGCGGAATGGCAGTTCGTTGTAATGGATAAGACAAATACTCCATTGTAGAGGTCTTCCCACATGTATCTCTATTTGTCGAATTACACCATTTCTTAAGCCCGTATTAATAACAGTACCGTCACATCCAACAACTTCCAATTTGTCATGTAAAAAGCCATTTTCTGATAAATAAGACGTGATGCTTTTGGCTATGTCGGTTGCTGAGCTTGGAGAAGGACAAGTGTCCTATGTAAGTGGAGCCTGGATCCTGAATTAAAGAGTAATGCTCCTCCTTATAGGTTCTGTGAAAGTGTTTTCTGCCAGTTTTTTCAATTGACAATGTATTGTCTTTTCGTCCATCAAAGTAAAGACCATAAATTTCTAAATTTATATCACTTTGCAAACTAGCTCTCACACAAGTTTTTTCTCTTCGGACTTTACTCTTGTCTACAACATAAGAAGTATCTGATTCATTAATCAACCCAACATCCTGCAGTACACTTGAAGCAATAGCAGCCGTAGCGTGATCCGATACGCCATATCGGTCACTCGTCACGTATCGGTCACTCGTCACGGCGCGGCATTCGCCACGTCGCCTCGCCTCTCGGTAGTAGGCTACTCTGCTGTTTTTGACGAAGCTGCGCGACCAAATTCCACTTGAATATCAAAGTTTATCTTATATGCTTGGATTTTTAATATAATATTCTAATAGAATTAAACTATAGCATCTCTAAAAATCGTATGATTAAAATGTACTAAACAGTCAAACTTTGAAATTTTGCAAAAACTACTAATTTTACTCATTTTGTACTATGTTGCGCGACCGGAAGATATGAAACAAATGTATAATAAGTGCAAATATATTGATTTTACATACTTTTAGTAGTTAATTCATGGTATAGGAATGCAATTAAAACCATCTGGCGTGCTTTAAAAAATTATGAAAAATTAAGGCTTTTCACAATTTTTTGCTAACTTCTATGGCATTGCGCGACCGGAAGACAAATTAATAAAAAAATAATAATTAGTGCTTTTTTAACGTCTATACCAATGGCAACTTTTCTGCACACTAGGGATCTGAAATAAAAAAAAAGTATTTTTCGAACCACCCTAATGAGAAGCCAAAGAAAGCCACTAATATCATTCAAGCTGTGTTTAGTTCAGTTGACTATAGATCAGCTGCACATTTAGTAAATCGAAATTTAAACAACTACAAAAGCTTCAACTGAAAGAACTTGCCAAATAAAAGTCATCGCACCTCCGTATCCTTCGGTTTCCTGAACGCCCAGGAGATTGGGCTGTAGCAGCTTTTAGATTGACGACGGTACATGACTGTCTCACTTCTCATCTTCATCGAATAAACAAAATGATTAGCCCCATGTGCCACCTCTACAGCAGCAACGACCTGAGGATTGATGACCACCTACTTAAGTATCCTGCACTTCATAGTTTTGTTTTTACCCGTTATTGAGAGGCTAGAGAACTTTTGACTGCTTGTATTAAATTTTTTATTTAAATTTGGGCATTGTGTAGTCTGTATTGTGTATCCTGTACTGTGCTTTTGGCCAAGGATAATGTCTCTGACCCCAATGTATTGGAAATAAAACATAAGGGAAAAGACAATATCAAAATAAAGGTATAGAATTAATATCTGGTGGGTTGTTAGTATTACAAGATATCGCCCCTTCCGGAAAACACTTGAGACAGGGGCTGGGCTCAAGCTCTACAAGTAATGTTTCCCTTTTTGTGAGAACTGCCGAAGAAGTTTAGTTGAGAACAATGTAAAATTAGGGTATTTTTCTCTTTATCGTATTATTTCCTCTCTCTTCATTATAGTTATGCAACTTTAAATATTACTTTATAAATACAATAACTATTTGGAAAAACTAGATGCTAATAGTAATACATAAGAAAACATTACACAAAATGTTGTAAACAAATACAATATTTCAATATTAAAAACAATAATTCACATAGGTAACTGAAAGTCAGAACTGAAATCAAAATTCTAAAAGGTAACTGGTAAATCAAAATATACGATTTTTTTTACTCTTATTAAGTTGAAACATGACAACAACAAACATTAACACTGAGAAACAGCATAGCTGCCACTACACGTTTAGTTCTATCATGGAACAAAGTGTGACGACAGTAAGTACAATACAAATCAAATAAATAGTAGAGAGGCACATATATACAGTAGCAAGATGAGCTTAGTAAACGAAGACAACAATGTCATTGGTACACAATGTTATCACTTTAAATCTCATTTCTTCGTTTAAATCAATAAATTACCTAATAGAACCAGGAAAGAAATCAGAAAAATAATACAAAGAATTCCAAAGAAAAAAGAATTTCTCTTTTGAATACAATAGTAATGGTAATCTCAAATTTGAAATTCAAACCTTACAAGTAATGTGGAATATCTAGGTTGTGATATATCTTAATTTGGGCGCGTCTACGACCAAGGATATTTGCGGGTGTATTAACTTGGTTTCTAATTTCATATTCTGTCAGATAAGTACTATAAGTAGGGATACGTAATTTTCGTATTTACGAAATAAATGCGAATAAATACAAAAATTATTTCGCTACTAATTTAACTCAAAACTTGACTATAAACAACATTTTTAATTTCCTATATCCCCCTCAGTGACTCCGAAACTATGGATTTGACATTGTTCTCAGTAATTTTGGACAATTCATATTCACCCTTTCTCCCCCCGCCTTCCCCCAATACTAGGTGGGGTTGAACTCTCCCTTTAACGGCATCGATAATGTCCCTATTCATATTAGTGGCCCCGAATACTATGTATTCGACACTACTCTAGGTCTTTTTGGACATTTTATAGTCACTCCTTCTTGCCCCCCTCGCCTTCCCCCAATTTTGAAGGGGGGCTGATCTTGCACTTAAGTGGCGTCGGAAGTGTCACTATTAATCTCAGTGACCCCGAAAACTATGGATTAAACACTAATATTAGTCGTTTTCGATTATTTTTATATGTGCCCCCTGTGATGTTGTCATCACATCACTGCATCGCTGGTCGCAACGTCGATTAGCGATCACTCTCTTACCCTTGGTTTTTGGTGAGGGAAGAGAAATGAAGTGACATGTGCAGAGTTTTGAGCTGGAAGAAGCCATGTGCTTGCAACACCATTCGTTAATTTTCTTCTTGTAGTGCTGTGGTCACAGGATGATGTGTGCTTTTGCCTAAGGAGTTCTTTTTTTTGCAATAAAGGTTTTTATATTTTATATTTATTAGCTTGGACTGTATCTGCTCATCGTGGTTATGCTTCGTTTTACAACGGCTAAGTTCCTGTGTGGTTTGACCTGAAAGACACCGTAAGAGGTTTGCGGTCTAAAAATACACAACGCAGGTAAAATTCCACTATAGTACAATTTTGTATAAGTGCTATCCACTGCATGGCTAGCTTACCACAACTAACATCACAATTGGTGCCGCTGTTATGTGTTTGTGGTTGAGCTAGGCTCATCAATAGCGAATATTTTTAATGTTATGAATATAACATGTAAGTGAAGTATTTGATGATTTTAAAGAATAAGAACAGGAATGATAATGAAGTAGGTCAAATATAAAGTTTTAACTTATTGTGTAAATAGCCATGGTTTATTTTATTTTATTAAGGAGAAGGAAAATGAATTGAATTAGTGATGTAATATACACTGCTGGCCACCCAAATTGCAACGCCAAGAAAGACAAGAGATATCTTAACAAAATTTATTTTGTAGATAACATGTTGACCAAGTATCAAATGATTAAATTTATAGACTTCTGTGAGGTGTGGTTCCTGCCAAAATCAGTAGCCAGAATAGCCGCCATTGTTGGAGACCACAGCTGTCACACGCCTCGGCATTGATTCAAAGAGACTTTGGATGAGTTCTTGGGGTACAGCAGACCAAGCAACTTCCACACGTTGCCAAAGTTGATCTGTTGGGGCAGCTGGGGAGGGAATCTGGGTCAATCGTAGAGCAACCATGGACCACGTGTTTTCTATCGGCGAGAGATCCGGAGAGCGAGGCGGTCGGGGAAGCAATTTAATCTGGCTATTGACGAAGAACCGTTGGACAATGCGTGTCATATGTGGTCGCGCATTATCCTGTTGAAATATGGCTGTGGGCAAGCCCTGAAGGTAAGGAAGGACAACTGGCTCCAACACCTCGGAGATGTAGCGCTGGCTGTTTAAAGTACCGGCAATGCGTACTAGAGGTGTGCGAGAGTGATATCCAATACCGCCCCATACCATAATACCCGGTGCAGGACCAGTGTGGCGGTGCATAACGCAGCTGTTCAGCATCCTCTCTTCACGGTGTCTCCAGACTCGAATGCGACCATCGTGGTGTTGCAGACAGAAGCGTGACTCGTCAGTAAAGACAATTTCATTCCATTCTGCCGTCCACATCCTTCTGCCATCGCACCATTGACGGCGGAGACGTCTGTGGTTCTGCGTCAAGGGTAGACAAAGCAATGGACGTCTTGCGGACAGACCACTCTGCTGTAAACGGCGTGGAATGGTACGCGCAGACACTGGATGATGAGTTACAGACTCCATGTGCTGTGCTATGGTTCGTGATGTGACTGAGCGATCCGTCACTGCCATGCGCACAATTTGCCTGTCATCACGTGAAGTGGTGCGCTGAGGGGGATGCGATCGAACACGCCGGTCCGTGGTACCATCCTGCATCCAACGATCACATAACCGCATTACAGTTGTTTGGTTTCGTCCAACACAACTACCGATTTCCCTGAAAGATAATCCACAATCTCGGTAGACCACTATCCTTCCTCTTTCGAACTCGGATACTTGATCAAAAGATAATGGCTGTTTTCGATGAGGAATAATTGATCGTTTTTTTGAAAAAACCGCAAGAAAAACACAATTTCCGAACTTGAAACCGTTGAAATCTCCAAGCCTTAAATAGCGCTTTGAAGTGGCTCCACAGGCGCGCGTGATGTCTGCGCTGAAATTCTAATCATTTGCATATCTCACCTCCGCTAATGCATGTTGTAAATTTCATGTTATTTGCATGTTTTCTTCAGGGTGTTGCATTTACAAATTGTGCGCATGGCAGTGACGGATCGCTCAGTCACATCACGAACCATAGCACAGCACATGCAGTCTGTAGCGCATCATCCAATGTCTGCGCGTACCATTCGACGCCGTTTAAAGCAGAGTGGTCTGTCCGCAAGACGTCCATTGCTTTGTCTACCCTTTACGCAGAATCACAGACGTCTCCGCCGCCAATGGTGCGATCACAGAAGGATGTGGACGGCAGAATGGAATGAAATTGTCTTTACTGACGAGTCACGCTTCGGTCTGCAACACCACGATGGTCGCATTCGAGTCTGAAGACACCGTGAAGAGAGGATGCTGAACAGCTGCGTTATGCACCGCCACACTGGTTCTGCACCGGGTATTATGGTATGGGGCGGTATTGGATATTACTCTCGCACAACTCTAGTACGCATTGCCGGTACTTTAAACAGCCAGCGCTACATCTCCAAGGTGTTGGAGCCAGTTGTCCTTCCTTACCTTCAGGGCTTCCCTGCAGCCATATTTCTACAGGATAATGCGCGACCACACGTGGTACGCATTGTCCAACGGTTCTTCGTCCATCGCCAGATTGAATTGCTTCCCTGGCCGCCTCGCTCTCCGGATCTTTCGCCGATAGAAAGCATGTGGTCCATGGTTGCTCTACGATTGACCCAGATTCCATCCCCAGCTGCCACAGCAGATCAACTTTGGCAACGTGTGGAAGCTGCTTGGTCTGCTGTACCCCAAGAACTCATCCAAAGTTTCTTTGAATCAATGCCGAGGCGTGTGGCAGCGGTGATCTCCAACAATGGCGGCTACTCTGGCTACTGATTTTGGCAGGAACCGCACTTCACAGAAGTCTATAAATTTAATCATTTGATACTTGGTCAACATGTTATCTACAAAATAAATTTTGTTGCGATATCTCTTGTCTTTCTTGGTGTTACAATTTGGGTGGCCAGCAGTGTACTTTTTTGGGGAGTTCTAAAAATTATTGAAATTCAAAATAAGTTCTTGACAATATGGCTTGTAAAAATCAATCCTTCAAAGTTATGATAGCACCTTTCACGGGTGATCCAGAACTGTTAGAATTTTTTATTGAACAGGTACAATTTAAATTGAAAAATACTAATTGGCATGATTCACATGCACTTGCCTTTGTAAAATAAAAATTGGCAGATGCTGCATTAAATTTTTACATTTCCTCACCTTTATGTAAAAATGCTAAAGATGTAGATGAACTCTTCACTATTTTCAGAAAATTTTTTCGCACTGAATCTGACACAGCTATTTCACAGCAATTTTCTGATGTAAAGCTTGACAAGAATGAAAGCGTAATTTTATTTTCTAATCGTCTTGAAAATATTGTTAGAAAGAGGTTCCCCTTAATGAGTGAAGATGCAATTCAGCAGATTTTAGTTGCAAAGTTTAATGACCTAATTCCTACGAATTTTAAATTGCATCTATCATATATATATATATATACTTGTGTAATCACACACACACACACTCTTTCTCTCTCAATTTCTTTTAGCATGCATGCATACTCTTTCATACACACACAAATCATACAATTTCATCTCATTATACTTGTTATTTTAAGTATGTATCTCTTTTGTTTTTATTATTTTCTATTATGTACAATGTGCACATTTATTTGTTCGGTCTAATGTTGTTTTGGTGTATACACTTCTTTTATACAAATTGTGTTGAGCTCAGGTACCTGAACGAATGAATAACTAGTGATATGATAACAAATGTTTTTTTTTGTTTTTTGTTTTTTTTTTGCTGTTTTACTCATGCAACTTAATTTTTATGAATCTAAAAACGAATACTAGGTGTGATATGTGATCTCTTGTTCATTGATTAGCTAATCATAATTATTTAATCATGAATTTACAGATTGAGGAGTGCTTACCTCTAGATCAATTGTTTGTAACTATAATCGTGCAATTTTGTTTCATTGTAAAATCCAATGCATTACCTACGTCAACATTTTCTTTTTGTCTTTATGATTGAAAAATTGCTTTCTTGTATGTAACCAAATGAAGTCTTCATGCACTTGTTCAATTGAGTTTGGCAAGATTTTTTTTTTGGTCTTGTATGTGCTTAAAGGTACAATGCATGGTTATGCAAAGATGATGATGTTTTCAATTTTAAGTATGCTGTAAATTAATTAGGTTAATATTTTATTTATTTTATGTAAAATAGGCACACATTTCTTGTAAATTGAGCTTAGAGGTTATTTCAGGGAAATAAGTATGTTAAAAAGTACACAGAATGTGTTGTCTTTGTCACACATTAGTTGTAAGTGATCTTGTAGTGTTTTCATCCTACCTTATCTCTAAGCAAACTGTGTTATACATGTAAAAAGATATCCCTGAGTTGTTAACCTTATTTTTGATAGTTTATAACTCAAGGATCTCATGAACTAGATCAATTTAGATATGAATTTTGTTTGTCCTATAAGCTCAATGGTAATTGTGATATTGGTCTGCAATTGATGAATTACTTTATACTAATGATGTAGTTTAAATGTGTTTTTTGTAATGTAATAGGATTCCCTGTAACTATAGTTTATTTATTCTTGGTTTGTAAAAATTTTGTAATTCCACTCATGCACTCACAGTTTTGGCACTGTTCGTCCATATTTCCTGGGCTTTCAAAATTTTTGTTGGTCGTCTGGGGTATTGTAATGTTGTCATCACATCACTCCATCGCTGGTCGCAACGTCGATTAGCGATCACTCTCTTCCCCTTGGTTTTTGGTGAGGGAAGAGAAGTGAAGTGACCGGTGCAGAGTTTTGAGCGGGAAGAAGACATGTGCTTGCAACGCCATTCGTTAATTTTCTTTATGTAGTGCTGTGGTCGCAGGATGATGTGTGCTTTTGCCTAAGGAGTTCTTTATTTGCAATAAAGTTTTTTTTTTAAATTTTAAATATATTAGCTTGGACTGTATCTGCTCATCGTGGTTATGCTTCGTTTTACACCGGCTCAGTTCCTGTGTGGTTTGACATTAAAGGCACCGTAAGAAGTTTGCGGTCTAAAAATACACAATGCAGGTAAAATTCCATTATAGCATCATTTTGTATAAGTGCTATCCACAGCATGGATAGCTTACCACAAATAAAATCCCACCCCCTACCCCCCAAGGGGTGCTAGAGTTGTCTTTCCCCCATTGTTTCCCGCGGGAGTGAGAATAATATCTGTACAAAATTTCATCTCAATCGGATGGACGTTCGGGAATTCATAAAGACCGTTCGGGACCCTGGGCACACAAACATTCTCTATATAGACTAGCTGAATACCTGTGCTTCGCTACGGAGTACATTCAAATTAAATTCAACGGTCAATGTATGCAATTAATGGAAAAAAAAAAATATATATATATATATATATATATATATATTTATTAATTTAAATAAATATCGTCACGGAAATTTTTATAGACAAAATAATGTAGAAAATATTCAAATTAAATTAATAGAACATACTATAAAACAGCGGTTCTCCACCTGGGGGGGGGGTAAAAAAAATTTCAAGGGAGGAGTGAGTTTAAAGAAAAATAAAAATAAAAAGTAAAACTAACTGAAATTTACTGTACTCAATTTTGCGCTCACAATGTAACCGTAACGCATTTTTGACATACGAACACAATAATTGTCGTATTTCCGGACGTTGAAAGTGACCTTTGTTGTGCTTTGTCACATTTACAACCTAATATTCAAAAACTTGTCAAGGACAAACAGTGCCAGCCCTCTCATTAATGGTGTGAAAGGGAGTGGTATTTCATGCCAACCTCACCTAGATACTTAGACCTCACCTAGACCAAACTCATCATAACCTGTTTCTGAAAATTTAAGTTTTAAATATTTATACATACCAGGCTTGTCGGCCGTCTTTTCGTATTTGGAATAAATTAATTTTGTCTGTTGAAACGTCGAAAGTATGTTATTTAGTTGTATAAATTATTCATTTTAGTTATTTATGCAAAATATGTGGGTCCTATTATTTGGTTACTTTTAAAATGAATGTAGCAGCAATTTTAAGATGGTCACGAATTATTCTATAAATTTGAAATTTCTTTTCACGTTACATTTGGGCAACGTAACTCCAAAGCATGGTATTCATATTTTTTGTTGTTTAATGCAAAATTTTTCCTTTGGAGAATGACAACATTATTTATTTTTCTTTCTACCTAACGGTTCGTTTTGTTTGACATCATGCACTAACTTCAAATAGAAGACTGAGTAAAATGACTAATATCCCATTAAAAATCTGTTAAGAAATATAATTGAGTCCCAGTGCTTAATAAAATTGGATATAACACCATGTTTTGTCGTACCATTTGTTGGAATAATGCTATAAACATACTGTCTAACAGAGCACCGAAGTGCGCAATTAAAATCTGTAATTGATGTTTTAAATTCACATTAACAATTTTATTTATTTTTTAAGACGGCCGCCAAGCCTGGTATGTATAAATATTTAAAACTTAAATTTTCAGAAACAGGTTATGAAGAGTTTGGTCTAGGGTAGAAGGGTTTCTATCAACAAGTCATGCTTAACCACTTCACTTAGATGTGAAAAATTCGTGATTAGGAAATTAAGTACCAGAACTTAATAAGCTTGGATATTTGATATCACACCATTTTTTTAGTCGTAACTTTCATTTTGAAGCTTGGCGTTTTTTTACTTTTTAAAAGTTTTTTTAGTGGATATCAGTTATTTTTTTGAAATAGGTAAAAAACCATTCAAAAACTGGGTTTTTTTTTTGTAGGCAGACAATTGCTTGATACCTGGAGTCTCATCATCAGTTACAAATGTGTCACTTTGTGAACTTCATTGGATAACTTTTTTGTTTTTTCGAATCTCTGTAATAGGCTCGGTTGTTTTTTTCGTTTTAATTGTAATTTGGATGCCATTTTTCTATTCTAGTCAATATTTATAAACACAATGGGAAATATCGGACTCAACACTATTTATGCATCACTAGCTGTTTGCCCGGCGTTGCCCAGGTATTTATTTATCTCAATTTTTTTTTCACAGGAAAAGGAATGGATTTTACATATAGTATAAAATTTAAGTAATTTAATTTACAGGTATTTAAAAGTAAATACAGTATACAAATGATAAAGTAAAATTAGAAATGCAGTCTATCATAAATTTAACTCAAAACTTGATTATAAACAACACTTTTAATTTCCTATATTCCCCTCAGTGACTCCGAAATTATGGATTCGACACTAATCTCGGTCATTTTGGACATTTTATATTCACCCTTTCTCCCCCCGCCTCCCCCCCCCAATACTGAGGAGGGCTGAACTCTCACTTAAACGGCATCGGAATTGTCCCTATTCATCTCAGGGACCCCGAAAACTACGTATTCGACTCTACTCTCGATCATTTTAAGCATTTTATACTCGCCCTTTCTTCCACCCTCGCCTCCCCCACCAATGCTGAGGGGGGCTGATCCTGCACTTAAAAGCGGCGTCGGAAGTATCACTATTAATGTAAGCGACACCGAAAACTTTGGATTCGACACTAATATTTGTCGTTTTCGATTATTTTTATATGTGCCCCCTGCCCCCCAGGGGTGCTAGGGATGTCTTTCTCCCCCAGTGTTTCCCGTGGGAGTGAGAACAACATCTGTACAAAATTTCATCTCAATCGGATGGACCGTTCGGGAACGCTTAAAGGACACACACAAACATTCTCTTTTATATATATATTAGGGCGGAGCGTAAAAAAAAAGTTTTCGATTTCGTTTTTGCCCTAGTGCGGAAAAGTTGGGTACTGGTGGGTAGGTCACGTATGCAAAGTTTTGATAAAAACAAAAAATGTCTTCCGTCTCCATTTCGGTCTTGATTTTTAGTAGATTTTTACCATATAGTTAAAAATGTGTATTTCCATTGTTTTGTATGCAACTCGTCATTTTGTTCTTAAATAAAATACAGAGGTAATTCGAAACTTAATACAGAAAGGCAGCAGCGGACACACTGCGTGCAGAAAGGTAAAGAAATATTTTGGCATGTAAACATTGCCAGCAACAACTTTAGAAACGAAGCTTAAAACCTTCGTGAAAGACTCAAGGAAATTGTTCGATATTTTTTCATGTAAGTTTGTTTCTTTTAACAAATGTTCTTTCCCAAAGCATAAAAAGATCCCTAAAATGGAAAGAACTTTTCTTATAGACCAAAGGGCACTTAGGCAAATGTCCCTAGGCGCAGTTGACTTAAAAGAAACTGAAAGCTGAGGAAACGAGCGGATAGGAAGCAGAAAGAGACAGAAGCAGTAAGTCTTAAAATAAACGTTTCGCCATCTGTTACGCCATCTAGGCTCACATTTCCTGATCCAGATTCTAACGTGGATCCACATAACTTCGATAGTGACACCGATCACTTGAAGCCTTCCCCATCCACATCCAGGAGGACTCAATCTGAAGGGAAAAAGACGTTAAGATCAAGCCGATACCCATTGGTAGCTACAGCTTGTGACAGAACCGGAGTTTCAGATCAGGCTGGAGCCATCATTGCAAGCGCTGATTTGGAAGATTTGGGGATGATTACCAAAAAAGACACTTTAAATGTAATTGATAGATATAAAATAAGAAGAGAGAGGAAAAAAAATCGGAAAGAATATCAGCAAGGAAATGAAAGACAGCTGGAACCACAGAAGGCACTTTATTTTGACGGAAGGACAAAACTCTAATGCAAGAGAGCGTAGGGGGAAAGATGTACCAAAAAAAAAACAGTCCTGGAAGAACACGTTACAATGATTAAGGAACCTGGAAGCAAGTACCTTGGAGACATATCACTAACTTCATCATCAGCTTTGAGTATTTCTCAAATGATGCTGTAATTCATGGAGAATAAGAATATTGACATTCATCAACTAGTAGCAATAGGGTGCGATGGAACAATCGTTAATACTGGCTATAAAATCGGCGTGATTCGCCTTTCTGGGGAAGCCATTAGGAAACCCTTGCACTGGTTTATCTGCCAGTTACACGCAAATGAGTTGCCACTCATTTGTGTGTAACTGGCATTTAGTGCAGCATTTGGATGGTGGAACGAGTGACCCTAATGCATTTTCTGGTCCTACTGGGCAAGCATTGGCAAATTGTAAAAACCTCCCAGTTGTGAAATTTGTAGACATTTCGAGCGAATTTCCGAAAATCGAAATAAATGATCTTAGCACACACAAGCGATAGCTTTGGGATATTTGTCAAGCTGTCACAAATAGAAACTGCTCATCAAGTTTGTCACAAAAGCACCCTGGGAAAATGACTCATGCACGTTGGCTAACAACTGCAAATCGAATAAAGTGTTTATACATTAGCTCGTCAGAGCCTTCAAGCCAACTTCAAACTCTGGCAGAGTTCATCATGAAAGTGTGCCCACCTATGTGGTTTACAGTCAAATTAAATCCATGTTGCACGTATGGTCCACGAAATTTGTGGCAGACAATAAACGTCTCACGCTATCTTAAAAACGATTTAAAGACTGTGGTCGATCCCATTATCCAGAGAAATGGCTATTTTGGAGCAATAATCTTGTCAATGATCACAGACGACAGACAGTCCATTGCAGAACTTGGACTCCGTAGGATTTTAAGAGCAAGAAAGGAAAAAAGGAAAGAATCAGACACCACAACATTCCGTCACTCAACTTCGAGGTAGTTTCATATATAGACCTCATTGATTGGCAGAAATGTAATTTGACGGAACCCCCAATTGACAGAAGATGATTTGAGAAATTTGATTTCCAGTGCAGAGTCTGTAGCTCAACACCAGGGAAGCCTAAAATTTCCTTGCCACACCCAAAGTGTTGAACGTATCGGAACTAGTAACAAAGTTTTCTGCTGCTGTGTGTGGAGAAAATAAGTGTGACGGTTTAGTTAGAACCCGAACAGAGTCGAGAAAAGCTATGCCACCATTTGAAACCAAATGCGAGTACCGAGTAAAACCAGAATAACTGCAAGGGCAAAGGTATTGTTGGATGGATAGGTGGACACGGGTGGAACTTGCAATGCAGCCACCTCCCCGTGGTGAGTTCTGGGTTTTTTTCTGAATTTTATTTCAGAAAAAGCGAAAAGCTGCATGCAAAACAATGGAAATACACATTTTTAACTGTATGGTAAAATTCTGCTAAAAATCACGGCCGAAATGGAGACGGAAGATAATTTTTATATTTCCCAAAACTTTGCATACGTGACCTACCAACCAGTACACAACTTTTCCGCACTAGGGCAAAAACAAAATCGAAAACTTTTTTTTTACGCTCCGCCCTAATATATATACTGTATATATATATATATATATATATATTAGCTGTTTACCCGGCTTTGCCCAGGTATTTATTAATCTGAATTTTTTACTACACAGGAAAATTAATGAATTCTACCTATAGTTTAAAATCTAAGTATTTTTATTTACGGGTATTTAAAAGTATATGTACAGTATACAAATGATAAAAAAAAATTACAAATTCACTCTATTATTTAACTCAAAATTTCATTATAAACAACACTTTTAGTTTCTTATATTCGTCTCAGTGACTCCGAAAACAATGGATTTGACAACTCTCGGACATTT
The DNA here is from genome assembly GCA_907164885.2 of Dolomedes plantarius. Lineage (NCBI taxonomy): Eukaryota > Metazoa > Arthropoda > Arachnida > Araneae > Dolomedidae > Dolomedes > Dolomedes plantarius. The sequence continues at coordinate 116,207,276 of OU015492.1, forward strand.
TTTACATTTTATTTTCCCCCCTTTTCCGCTCCTCCCCCAATGCTGATGGGGGGGAGGCTGAACTTGCATTTAAATGGCATCAGTTGCGTCAATATTCGTCTCAGTGACCCCGAAAACTATGGATTCAACACTATTCTCGGTCATTTTGGACATTTTAACTTCTCCCCCCCCCCCGACGTTGATGGGGTTGGGTGCTGAACTCTCATTTAAACGGCAATGGGATTACCACTGTTCCTCTCAGCGACCCCGAAAACTATGGATTCGACACTACTATTGGTCATTTTGGAGATTTTATATTCCCCCTTCTTCCCCCCCTCACCATCCCCTATGCCAATGGGGGCTGAACTTGCACTTAAACGACATCGGGAGTGTCACTATTAATCTCAGCGACCCCGAAAACTATGGATTCGACACTACTCTCGGTCATTTTGGATATTTTATATTCCCTCTTCTTTCTTCCTCATTCCCCCATGCTGGGGGGGGGGGGCTGAACTTGCACTTAAACGACATCGGGAGTGTCACTATTAATCTTAGCGACCCCCAAAACTATGGATTCCACAGTGATATCAGTCGTTTTCAATTATTTTTATATGTGCCCCCTGCCCCATTCCCCCCTAGGGTGCTAGGGATGTCTTATTGTGAAACTAAACCATTCTCGAATAATCTTAATCGGACACACAAAATTTCAGAAAAATCAGTCCCGCCGTTTAGGAGTTCAGTGACGTACACGCTGACAGAAGAAATAAATATATAAAGATGAATCATTTGCTATATGTATATTTTGTATACGTATATGTATATTTTATTGAGAAATTAATATTTCTCTAATTTGCAAACCCATGTGGTTGTAGCAAAAAGTGAAATATGAATAAAAATTAATCCTTATTATTTGAATTCAATTCTTAGTATTTTCTATCGACATTTATAACAAACAAATACGGACGCAAATGCAAAATAATTAAAAATTCTGCAGAAGAGAATTCTTTTGCGGGAATCGAACTCGTGCCCACGGCGTAAAAGGCTGATGTCTTGACCACTAAGCCACTGGGCGACAATTGAAATTCTTGTATGATTGAACGGTTGGGAAAATAGCGGTGTTGATGAGCAATGGTTGCCATTTTGGCATACTATCGCCCTGAGATGCTGATTTTACAGTTTTATGAAGCATTTATTTTTTTTTAACTGAAACATATAAAAGATTTTAAGTTAGAGAATAATTTATCGAAAAAAACTAAGCCTCAATCGAATCTTTTGAATATTAAACTCTATAGATCTTTTTAAAATGTTGACGAAATAATTCTTGGCGCCAACTCGATTCTAGCAAAATCCCTAACTCTACGGAAAATTAAATTCCATATCTCTGTTAATTTTTAACTTTAAAAGTCCATTTTTATCTCAATTTAAAGCAGTCGCTGATAAGATTCTTCTGCTTTTTGTTTTAATTTTGTACTATGCTTGGTTGATTCAGAATTTTATAATTTACGCAAACTGCTTTAACATAGCGAAAATCCGAGAAAGCGGTGCACAGTATATAAGCAGTAAGCGGTCTGATAAATTTTTGTACTTGGCGCTTTTATTCATTTGCGTCTATATTGTTTTATTAGCTTGGTTTGCAGGTCAACCGCCCTGCTTGATTCCTTATCTAGGTTAATCTTTAACTTTGAAAGTCCATTTTTATCTCAATTTAAATTACTCGCTGATAAGATTCTTCCACTTTTTGTTTCAATTTTGTACGATGCTTGGTTCATTCAGAATTTTATAATTTATGCACACTGCTTTAACATGGGAAGTATACGAGAGAGAGTTGCAGCGTATGCATTATGCGGTCTGACGAATTTTGGCGCGTACTTGGCGCGTTTATTCATTTGGAGCCTTTTTTTTTTTTTTTTTTTTTTTTTTTTTTTTTTTTTTTTTTTTTTTTTTTTTTTTTTTAGCTTCGCGTTGCAGGTCGACCGCCCTGCTTGATATATATATATATATAATATATGTGTATATATATATATATATATATATATATATATATATATATACACTCATAGACAAAAAAAATAGCGCACCAAGAAATAATTGCGGGATCGTAACGAAACTTGCAATGAAGGTACATGCCAGGGAGATATGCAATGATTAGAAATGCAGAGTGATTGCGTATTACGTATAGCCGGTAGAGGGCGTTGAACATCGTACTCTATGGAGTATAAAACAGGTAACCAAAGTTTGTTTGAGTGTGCTGAATCATTTACAAAGGAAGAGCTGAGATAGACATGTAAATTACGCCGTGTTCGAAGACAATATAAGCAGTTGTCGCAGTTTGAGAGGGGGAGAATCGTCGGGCTGATGGAAGCTGGGTGGTCAGCTAGGCGAGTAGCTCGTCAATTAGGTCGCTCTGATTGTGTTGTGAGGAGGTGTTGGGACCAGTGGACCCGAGAGATGTCATGTACACGAAGACCAGGCTCAGACCGCCCTCGACAGACCAGTCGTCGAGAAGACCGCCACATCGTAAGAAATGCACGCGTACAGCCAACTGCTTCATCGACCGCCATCCAGGCACATGTAGCACCTTCACTAGGGGCCTCTGTGTTTTCTCGAACCATACGAAGGCACCTGTCTGATGGACAGTTGGTATCGCGGCGCCCATTACGTGTGCTGTCCTTGACGCCCACCCATCGACGCCTCCGTTTGGAGTTTTGCCGAGCACGAGGAAACTGGACTGCAGCGGAATGGAACCAGGTCGCCTTTAGCGACGAATCCATCTTCAATCTCGGCAGTGATGACAATCGTGTTCGTGTGTGGAGAGCCCGTGGTGAACGCTTCAATCCTGCCTTTGCTGTACAGCGAAACATCGCTCCCACAGCTGGTGTGATGGTATGGGATGCCATTGCCTACAATACACGGTCACCCCTAGTATTGTTCCGTGGCACCATGACAGCCCAGAGGTATGTTCATGAAATCCTGCAACCACATGTGTTGCCACTCATGCAACGGCTCCCAGGAGCCATTTTTCAACAAGACAATGCTCGGCCTCATACGGCAAGGGTGTCACAAGACTGTCTCCGCACTGTTACTACCCTTCCTTGGCCTGCCCGATCCCCAGATTTGTCTCCAATGGAGCATATCTGGGATCATTTGGGACGACGAGTTGGGCATCCCACGAGTTTGAACGAACGAGAGGCAAGGTTACAGCAAATATGGAACGAAATGTCTCAAGACATCATACAGAACTTGTATGACTCAATGCCCGATCGTATCGCATCGTGCATTCCCGCTAGAGGGGGTCCAACGGAGTATTAATTCCTCCGTTCTTTTGCCTTTTTCTCTGAAATACATTATTCTTTTTCTTTGATTTTCTTATCATTTACTTATATGAAAGTAGTCATTACGTATGTAAAATTTCGTTTCATTTTGACGACTCCTTCTTGGTGCGCTAATTGTTTTGTCCATGAGTGTATATATATGTATATGTATATATATATATATATATATATATATATATATATATATATATATATATATATATATATATAAATATAAACCTCCGTATAGATTTCCTTATCATCTTTCAGATTTAGTGGCAAAAAATATTAAATAAATATAATTAGCACAACATTATGAAACCCAAAGAATCTAGAAAAATAGTCCTTCTATATGGCTTCATGAATATAAATTTGAAGTTCCAAATCCAATTATTAATCAAATGATATTCTGATATTCTTAGAAGTAATTTTTTTCCCACTGGCACTTCTTATGAGCTTATGCTAATAACATGTTCTTTGAAATATCATTCAATTTTTAAAGGGAAGTGTATCATATATATTTAAATATTTTTATTTAATGATCTGTATTCGAAGTTCATTTTCGCTGACAAACTTGGAAAGCATTGTCTCATATTTCGCTAATATATTTTTGAATGCTTATCATACAATGTGTAAGATTATTAATAAGAAACTTAAGCATATCTGTTTTTCTGATAAAGAAAGGGTTAATCTCTACTTCGGAAAAAAATCAACTGGTTAGTGCTTTTACAAATAATAGAGGGTTCTTAATATTTGAACCATTATATACATCTCTATCCTAAAGATGTATAAGTTTCTTTTGAAAACTCTTTCATAACGTAAGTATCAAATATGAAATGAGATTATAATATCATCTCTAATCATTGAAATAAAAATATGCATTTTGCACTTACTGTGATATGTAACAATCCGCATTTCTGTGTTTTACGACTACCAAGAATCAACTTTGTGGACTTTCTATCGAAAGTTTCGTATATCTTCATAACTTTATTAACATGTGCGAAAACTATCAACTGTGGTTTAGGATACTGAGATCAGTTTCAGCCTTGCAAAAAATTTTAGATCAGGAAAACTTCTAATTGACGGTCATTTAGCACTTTCCACTAGTGTTTCTCCTTTGAAACTAAAAATTATCCACCAAGCTTCAAACTATGGTAAATATAAATACTCATCTAACCGTAAAATGTATCGACCTTTCTATATAGTATTAACTAATGCCATAGTCAATCATTTGTGTTTTTCTAGTGAAATTCATAAAAACTCAAGCAAGTTTGAATATGGATACATAGGATGAAATTCTTTAGTTTGGAAAATAAAGTATTGTTAAGGGGACAAGAGACCTTCAACCTCGCGATTTTCAATTTTCAATTTTTAACTCTGTGTACAGAATGAAAATAATTGGTATTCCTTTTGACAACACTGAAGATCCTTAGAATTCAAAATAAGGATATTTTGGAAGAATAATGCCTGTTTTTCAAAAGCATTAAAAAATGCTATCATTTATCAAAATACACCTTGCGCATTCCATATCATTTAAAAACCTTCAATTTTTTAATATATGTTTGCAATACATATATTAACATAATTGTGCATTGAACTTTTTTCTTTTGCACAAATCAAAAATCAAATTTTAAAAAAAAAATCTGGCTATTATTTTTTATGTTTTTGCCTTAATTTATTGTCTACAAATTTGAAAAAATATTTGGGATTGTTGAAAAATATTTGTGTAAGAATGATGCACAGTTTTGTGACAGATACTTTCTTTAACAATCTCGAGAAATTTGAATGAAATCAGAAGAAAATTAAGGCGCATGGGACATTTTTAAAACTTCTTGCAATTTTGAATTTTTTTGAAAGACGGAGTATTTTATTCTTCTCCAAAATACATATTTGGAAATTGTAAGGGGTTACAATGTATTAAAAGCGATATTATTTATTCTCACTTTGTATATAGAGTAAAATATTAAAAATTTAAAATAACGGGGTTTAAAGCTCCTTGGTCCCTTAAAGTCAACCGGAATGTCTACTCGTCTGATAGTCTGAAACGAGAATAAGGTATTACTTTCCAGTCATTTAATGCACGTTTATTAGGTTCATGCTTACGCATGGTGTCAAAAATTAATCCCTGGGTGTCTCTTAACATTCAACAGTATACTTTACGTCGCAGAAAGAGAGTGTGTGCAAAGAGTTGTTATCAGCGTGCGTGTAAATCTTTATATTGTAATGTGCACAGAGTTTGAAATAAGAGTGAAAGTAAAACGATCACAAACAGAGTTTTATTGAAATGTAGGATTCAATTTTGGAGTTAAGAAAAATTTATATGGTTTTAGTCTCCAGAATTTCTGCTCGTTTAATATTCTGGAACGAGAAACGGTATTACTTCCAAGTAGGCTAATTCCTATATACTATGTGTATGTGTATCCACTATGTAAAAAATAAATTCCTGCGTGTATCTCAGCATACGTGGATATATTTTACGTCTATAAGATTGGGAAGGTATTGCACTGTTATTTTCCCTGCGGTGTTACTTAAAGTTTACAAGGTTGCTTTTGGATTCTTACAGATTTGCATTTCAGCCAGTGCTGCTATATTATTGACGTTTTATAGAGAACTGTCGAGTGAAAGAGTCCGTTAACCAAGCGTTTCTTCCAGATTTTTCAAGAGAAATATCTCGAAACAGAAACGATGTTTAGATCATCGGATAAAATCTCATATTGCAGATTTTTTTTAATGAACCCCTGCTTCGTGGTTAAGTTACACTAGGGAAATTTAAGGCTTTTAAGTGCATTGAGAGAATGGCAGTAATCGTTGTTCTGATATTTTTTTATTTCATCATGAACACTCTTATAATAAGATAGGCTTAATTAGTAAATTTTACATCGAACGATTATAATCATTGAAGAGATGTATCAAATAATAAACTAGATGGTTAAATAACCCGGTTTGATACCACTTTTGAGAATGTCCAATAAGGTGAATTTGTAAAGATAATAAATGAATATTAGAGGGAAACTTTGTGTTTTGTGTATATATATGATTGAGTAAATTTTTTTCTGAACGAAATATTCGTTAAAATATTATTTGAAAGCGATAAATATGTAGGTACGATTATAATTAATTAGTTAAAAGATGCTGACAAATATCTACTCTTTGGATTTCCTAGTAGCTTGTATGTTGTCGTAGAGTACAACGACATTGTCTCCGTGGGACTAGAAATTGGAAGGTATGATGTTATATAATAGCGAAGAGCAATTTTAGGTAATAAACGAATCGCTGAAAGAGGGCTGAGAACGCAAAAGAGGGAAGAAAATAAAAGAAGATATATAAAAGTGTTACAAGGCAGGAAGGCAGAATTTATTGAGGGTCATAAAAGTGGACCTCACAAGAAGAGGATACCCATCCGTGGGAATGAAGAGAGAGGGATCAAAAGAAGATACGCCCCCGAAGCCCAATGGATGAAATAGAATATTAAGGATAAGCCACAGGCCAATCAGATGATAAATTGTTGAGACAATATAGCCAATCGGAAAGCAATGTAGGAGGACTTAGAGTTAGAAGGAGAAATATATGGTGATGAAATAACTGAAGGAGGTGAGGCAGATTTGAGACGGCGATTTAGCAAGAAGTTTGTTGAGCTGATAGTCGAAGCGCATCCTCAAAAAACATATCGAATAACGGAAGATGGAGAGTTACGTATGAGTTTTGCCCTGAAAGGATGATGATGCCATTGGAGAGTGTCTGAGTTCCAGCTGCTGAAGGACCAGCCAGCCGATCTTAGCTGTTCATCACCGAAGTAATGAATTGATATGAACAATCCTGTTGCCGCAAGATATAGTTCCGCCCTGAAAGGATGAGATGGCCAGTTGAGAGAGAAGTTAAGGATTCTGAAAGACCCGCCAGTCGATGTTAGTGTTCGTCATCGAACTAATGAATTAAGATGAACATTCCTAGTGCCTCAAGTTTATGCCATTCCTAGACGAAGGATCGACGTCCCTGCAATCTCGCATCAGCAATTAGGTATCGTGCTTTCCCTTTTCTCACACTTGTGTATATAATCGCTGCTTCTGTCAATTAAGAATTGTTAATACTAAGAATTAAACTGATAGGGCACGATTGCATTAAAATACATAATATGAGTAATAGTAATGAATTTTATGTCAGTAAATTAAGCTAGGTTAATATGAGTGATATTGATGAATTATGAGCATGTCAATAAATTGAATCAGGTTAACATGAATTATATTTATGATTTATCATCATGTCAGTAAATTGAACCAGGTTACTATGAATGATATGTGTATAAAATATTAAAATGATTAATGAATTAATGATATGTATTATAGATAGTTGACGTAGTAGTAATCAATTTGTAAGTTATATGTGTAGACGAAATATGAAATAGTTGGTAGCATTGTATAATATTGTTTGTGTTTAATAATCAATAAATTAATTTGTCAGTGTAAACCAGAGTTGTTTCCATCATTTGGGAATCTCAACGAATAATGCAATGTACTAACCACAATCTTAAGCAACAAAATTATAATCATCATTATTAGTATATTTAATATAATACCCCAACCAATAAAACTATTCTCACCACCACATATATCACGGAGTAATAATGACCCCCAGACAGAATAATCCGATGTTCAAAAGTACTAAATCTACATACACCATGTTCAAAAGTACTAAATCTACATACACCATGAATACCTGATCTGAGAAAATCAGTCTCAAATTTTCTATAGATTTTAGAAGTCTGTCATGAAACAAACTATACATTCCGTTCCCTAGACAACTTTATTACTTCTTGTAAGCCCTAAAATTCAGCATTAAAGGTTTTGCATTGCGTAGAACACTTTTTCAATACATCTGGGATGCATTTATGTTCATTGTTCGAGCTGGAATTCTAATTCGAATGTATTTTACAGTTCACCTGCGTCTTCTTTAACCCAGTCTAGACACTTTTTTTGCATTTACAAGTGCTTCTTGTTAACTATTTCAACAGAAAACATTTTGAGTTGTTTCCTTGTATATCATCTTTGTACACATTTTTTAAAACAAAAACAGATACTAAGAATCGTCCTCTTCATAATTTATATAATTGATTAAATGAGCAGATAATTTTGAAAGTATAAGTCACTATTTTTAGATCGAGACATTTAAACATATTTAAAGAAATTTAATATCTCAATTCTTGTCACCCTATTGATTGCAATTATTTTAAATGAAGAGATGCCGTTAAATAAGTAATTAATGTTATTTTTTAACTTGACGTTTTTGAAAAAGGGACTTATGAAACTCAAAATAAATGGTTTAAATATTGCTTTGAAATTTGTAGTATGTTGATTCAAACTTACCTATAATGTTTTTGTAGGTAATATCACTCCACATTTACAGTTTAAATTGATAAAAGTTTATATTAAATGAAGAAAAATTTTAATTTACAGTTATATCTTTCACGTAAAATAATTGAAATTTCTCTTAATCCTCTAATACATAGACTTAAAGTTTTTTCATACGGAAGCCATAGTCTACGTATAAAAGTATTACGTGATCCCGGGTATATATATATATATATATATATATATATATATATATATATATATATATATATATATATATATATATATATATATATATATATATATATATATATATATATATATATATATATATATATATATATGAAATAAATATAAAAGTATAACTTAGGTATATAAAATAAATTTACTAATACATAAAATATACTAATATATCAAATATTAGTTCATTTTATTTAAGGGGACCAAGACATTCTCGACAGTCGTAAACAACAAAAATTTGGCTGTTACGTAAACCTTTATATCTCTTTAAAATATGAATGGATTCTTATGATGTTTTTTACCAGTGATTAAGAATATTTTTGTGAGTATTTCAACAGGAATTAATATTAATAATATTGGTAATTTCTTTTAGAATACCTTCTCAAACAGGATGAATTCTTTTTCAAAAAATTTTACATGTCTATAATTAGATACATTTTTCTAGAAAAATATAAAAGTACTTACCTTGAAATTTTCCAATATTATCAAAAACATTTTATTTGATGTTGTAAACCTGTTTTTGTAATTATTTTCATGACTGTATGAAAAAATAAAAAATTCTAACTTCGAGTTCAAAATAAAGCACATTTTTGCCACTAATAATTGGCTGTAAGAAAAAATTATCAGCACTGTATAAAAAATTTTTAGCTTCACTAGTATTACTTATACCATATCTACATTGCTATAAAATTTCAAATTTATATATGCAGTAGAATTTATAAAAAGTGTATCTAAGCAAAGAAAAAAACACATTTTGAGAAAATTCAAAAAAACACTTTGGATACAAATTTCTTTTATATTTCTATTCCATCAAAACATTCCTGGCCCATATTCATTTTGGGACATTGCTTCTAAATTGTCTGACTGCTTTTTGAGTCTTTTTTGTGTATTGAAGCTTCTTTAGACAGTTTTTGAATCTTTAGTTCAGCTTCACAAATCCGAACTGTGTCTATTTTCCTGAGTGATGCTCTCATATTTTTCCCAGGAGTGATACCCATTTTTTCAAATACTTTTACTCGACTGCCAACACCCTCATTAAAACAGATTACTGCATCCATTACACCAATATTCAGGCATGTAATTCCAACAAATGTGGTTTTGGGCAGTCTTTCCCAAATACAGCTATTGAAGCTTTCATTAGGATTTTGAGTGCGACCATGTAGACATTTTTCCAAAAGCTTTCTATCTGTCAAGCTTCTGAAAATTGGTTTTATAGCACTAAGTACTGCTTCAGGTAATGGGTGTTTGTGCGAATACTCAGCACCGGTTTCTTGAGCTTTATTGTATCCGCACCATGTTTCAGATCCTGAAGGACAGACACCATGTTGAGGGTTGGCATCCGTTGACAGACGATGAAAATAGATAGCCCATACTGCCTTAATCATATCTGTTACAGATTTTGAGGTATTTTGGCGGATTGCCCTACCATAGTAATTCTGAAGTTTATTTATTTCTGTTTCTGTTAAACGTCCTCGACCAGAAATACTTTTCCCATCAGAAAGCTTTTTTTTCTTCTTCTCCTTACACAGAGATCTCAAACGTGATCCCATTCTTTTTTGAACATGGGCGATGCACTCTAATTTTTCAATATGTACATCACTACCATATACGTTAGATTCAGAGACTTTTGTGAAACCTTTAGAATCACCATCCCCTAAATACTTTATGTATCGAACATGACGTGTCTCTTCTGAGCGTTGGAAAATAGCGAGCACACCAGCTGATTCCATACCTCCACTATAACCAGTAAAATTTTTTTGGCAGTCATGTTCCTTACCAGATTTATTTTTACAGTAAAAGCAGTATTTAGTGAGGCACTCGAAGTCAATTACTTTCCCAGTTTCTAAAGAAGTAGCACACACAACACCGTTTAGAGAAGTATGCCCTCTCTTCTGCCAAGTGCCATCAAACACTGCAGTAATATCCCTGTTTCCCTGCTGTAACTGCACAGTCTCATTCACAGCATTTAACATTGAATCCCTGCATACATCAGACAAATGATCAATTATAATTTTATTAAATCTTTCAAATTTAGTTGGAGGTGGTGGTAGATTCATCATGCCACACAATATCTGTGCTGCTTTCTCACCTTTGCCAATGGTTCGCATACCATAGACAAGGCGAATATTTATATCATAATTGTGATTAGATAAACTGGAAGTCATAGAACTTGTAGATGTGCTGCATGATGTACACAAAAATACTAAATTTGTTGCAAGGCCCTTACGACTGCTGACCTCTTCATAAACATCAAAGTTACCTGAAGAATTACAATTTTTACATTTACTAAGAGTGTTCAACAAACTCCGAAGCACATTTAATTCCACAATAACATTGCAATTATTTTCCTCGGCAAACACATGGTTGCTTTCAGAATCAAATTTAATTTTCTTACTTGAAGAGCTCATATTCAGATTATCACTGGATGTAGATGCAGTAGATAAATTATCAGATTTTGTATTCCGATATTGATTACCGTAAAATTTCCTTTTCCCAAATTTCTTTATGCGTGTCATTTCAATATTATGACAATTTAACACAAATATATCAAACAAATAATAAAGTTAAGCACACTTAAAATGATTTTAACTGATTCAAAATGTGAAAAATGCAAACCACTGTTTCACAAACCACGAGGTAAACAAACCAAGCAAAGCCGGAAACGGTGAGGGAAATTCACACAGCTTCAAGAATTCGAGCCAGTTAATCTCGAAGTTAAGAAAAAAGGAGTTAGTGATAAGAGAAACAAAGATGTATTTGCAACAGAATGAGAATCTCATGTTTACGGTTTAAATGGGCGTGGCAAGCGTGGCTTTAAGTAGGAGGGGCAAGTTTGTTTACAATATAATTGACAATTAAATCAAGTTATATTACTAGAAATGTATATAAATTATATATTTTTAGAAAGCTCAGAACCTCCTCTATTTTTTAAGATAAAAAAATGAAAAATCAATTTTTTGAAGCAAATTTATGTCTTGGTCCCCTTAAATATTTTATAGATACTAATGTATTAAATAAATATACTAATAAAACATTAACTGATATTAATTCTAAGAAATTTGATTGATAATTATTCAAAGAATTTAAATCGAGAAAAGATTGTTTTTTTTTATCTTTGTTATGTATCTACAACGATATTTTTCAATTTATTAAGGTATATTAATTCAAAATGGTTTCTGTAATTATTGTTGCTCCGCAGTATTGAAGAATTTGACGAAGGGTCGTTTTGGGTTAAACGAACAACCTTCACGAACAGTTGCCAAATTTTCGTGACCCCAAAATTCAGTTACCCGACCTCATATGGCGTCGCGACCCACATTTCAAGAAACCATTCTTTAATATAAAATGTTGACTCCGTTCACCTACTCTACTTTTCATATTAGGCCTAAAATATTTTCATGTAATGTTTCTTTATTAATGATCATAGAAATTCAGATTTAAAAGTTTTGTCGTTAACATAAAAAACTCCATTTTTGAGGTTTATTATGACATTAATTAAAACTATCTTTCATCCATTTTTAAATTTTAAAATTTGTTTCTTTTTTTCCAGTTAACTAATGTTAAATCGACATTATTACTTACATATCTACATTATTACTTACTTACTAATCGACATTACACTTTATTCATTGAATGATTCATCATCGTTTTATATTAACTTTGCTCACTAAGCTATTACGAAATGCACTAAAGCAATGAGGAAAATTAATAGTTAAAGTAAGATAAAAGTGTTTACACCCTGCAAAGATTAATAAAGTACAAACACTTATAAAACCTTTAAAAATGAATATGTTCCTACTCGATTGCGTTTTCAAAAATACATTGCCAATATAAATGGACAACATTTTAACCATCATACCTTTTATATTACGTATTACACTTAAGAATACTTAACTAGTCACTAACTAAAAGAAATCACAATTCATCAAGGTGATTTCACTTGAGAGGAACTTTCTTTTCCTACAAAATCCTAAAAGAACATCATTTCCAACTGATATCTGCTGGAAAAAGTTCACCCTACATTCAAAGAAATACTAATTAGCTCCAAAAATCTTCTTTTTTATCTCAACCAGCTGCAAATAGTTAAGGATAATAATAAAAATGAAATCATTTCCAAGATTATGTTAAAGCGTGCAGTAGTACTGCATGTAACTGCCCTACCGTGGCCATAGTTAAGACATCATTCTGCTCTTCAATCTGAACATTTCAGTTAATGAAGCGAAATGAATAATATTTGGCTAAATGAACGACAGAGCACTGGAGCTCGAGACTTTCTTTTTTGTAAAAAGGGCGTTTATCATTTCTTTTTTTGAGGGGATGTGGTCTACGTTTTCTTTGAAAACAAAGATTGAGTATCAAAAGTTATATTTTGAAACGTAGTTAGGCGTGGTGAATACTTATAATAAGTGCATATAATTTTCATATAATATATATATGCATATATATATATATATATATATATATATATATATATATATATATATATATATATATATATATGTGTGTGTGTGGGGAAGAAACGACCACAGCAACATTGGATATAAACATCCTTTATGTAGTTAAATATTAAGAAATTAAAATAAACAGCTCGAGAGGGACGTCTTCCCATCTCGGAGTACAGCGATCGTCTGTTAAGGCGGGAATACGTCATGCTGGCGTACGCACTGACGTCACAGGGACAGTAGCGCCGCGTAACGTTTGGAGATGGAGATGGGATTGAATTTCCCATATTCGGCCATCATGACCGGAAAGGCGACCTCGCCTTAATGTACACAGCAAAAATTTATCAAAAACATTAGAACACAGTTAATACAAATATAAAATAACAGTAAAAATGCAAAATATAAAATGGGAAAAATGAAAATAGTGATACAATACCATAGTGGGCTGGAAATAAACTGACAAAAAAAGACACAGCAAATTCGAAATAACTAAAAGAAAAAACAATATTAGTGATGACAAGAAAAAAATGCAACATTATGTGCGTGAGAAAAAAAATAAAGTTCTTGAGAGTCAATTGTCAATTGTAAAAAAAAAGTAAGTTCAGTTGAATAAAAATATCAAGTTATATGCTCAATGGTGTTGGACCAAAGTTTCAGATATTCTGCACAAGTTGATGTTTTCACTGGTCCGTCGAAGAATGCAGACTTTGCAACATCATAAGTGTTGTTTGGTTTTACTTTAGTAATTTTATATGGTCCAAGAAATTTTTGTTTGAGTTTGAGACCAGGACCAAACTGGGTACGCTTGATTGCTACAAGGTCGTCGAGTTGGAAGGGGTGAGCTTGTTTGCGTCTCAGATTGTAAGTATGACGATTTTCGTCTTGAACCTTGCATATTTGTCGTTTAGCGTCTTTACGGAGATCATCACGTTTTTGGAGAAATGTAGATTTTATTTCCTCGTTGATCATATCAACAATTTTGATGTCATGGGGAGAATGCATTTTAGTCCCAAAAAGAATTTCGAATGGAGTGGAATTGATACTACGTTGGAAGGTGGAGTTGATGATTTGTTGAACGGCTGGAACATGGGAATACCATTTTTCCGGGTTGTCGATAGAGAGTTTAGAAAGTACGGCGATGATGACGGAGTTGAGACGTTCAACTTGACCGTTCGATCTGGGAAGTCCAGCAGTAACAGCAATGTGACGTATATTCTGTTTTTCACAATACTCTTGAAATGCAGTAGACATAAACGCGGTACCTCTGTCTGAAATTATCCGGGACGGATTACCGAAGGCGGCTCTTTGGGTTTCCAACCTATTGATTACTTCAGCGGCGTCTGTAGACCGGGTTGGGTATAACCACACAAATTTAGTAAATGAGTCAATAACTGCAAAAATGTGTTTGTAACGTTTAGATGTACTGGCAAGTGGGCCTAGATGGTCGATATGGTACGTGTGCAGGGGTGTGTCGTCTTTTTCGATGGGATGCAGCATTCCATCTTGCTTTCCACGTTTTCTGTTATTGAGGATGCATGTGACACAGTTATTGATGCATCGCTGTATTTTCTCTTTCATGTTCGGTATAAAAAATTCTTTTTGCAACAGTTCTTGAGTACGTAGTACTGCGAAGTGGCCTCGTTCGTGAGCTGCCTGAATTATGTTCGCTTGCATACCTTCGGGCACTACAAGTAAATCAGTTCCTTGAACAGTTTTATATAGCAGATTATTTTTAACGATATAGTCGTCATATGGTGCGGTTGAAAGAAGTTTTTTTATAGTTTCGATATGCTCGTCTGATTGTTGTGCTTTAAGAAGTTGTATAAGGACACTGTCCTGAATAATCATGCAACATGGGCTTCTACTAAGGTCATCAACGTGAGCCATTTTTGAACCAGTACGATGTTCGATTTCGTAGTCAAAGTCTTGAAGATGCAATGCCCATCGAGCTATACGTGAGTTAAGTTCTTTTTTACTTAGGGTCTTCACAAATGCATTACAGTCAGTAACTATTTTAAAATGTGAACCAAGAACGTAGATACGGAATTTTTTAAGTGCTTCCACAATGGAGAGAACTTCAAGTTCGTAGGTTGTATATTTGCGATCGTTGTCCGACGTCTTCTTGGACATGTAGTAGACGGGGTGGAAACAATTATCATACTTGGATTTTTGTAGCAGGACTGCCCCCAAGCCATCAATTGATGCGTCAGTGTGAATTTCAATAGGACTCTTTTGGTTAAAAATAGTTAAAACGGGCTGTTGGGAAAGGAGGTGTTTTAATTTTTGAAATGCGGCTTTCTGATCAGTCTGAAATTGAAATGGGGTGTCCTTACGAAGCAGATCACTAAGGGGTTTTGCTATGGTAGAATAAGAGGGAAGAAATTTACTAAAATATCCAGTAAGACCTAAAAAACGTTGGACATCTTTTGTGTTTTGGGGATCAGGATAATTAAGAACGGCTTTAGTTTTGGAGGAGGAGGGGAACAGTTTTTCGTGCTCCACAATGTGGCCTAGAAATTCAATTTTGTTATACAGAAATTGGCACTTATTAAAGTTTATGTCAAGTCCATAATCACGAGCTACAATTAAAACAGTGTTCAGACGTTCAAGAGCTTCAGACTCATTATTCGCTGGAATGATGAGATCATCCATGTATGGGAGTACAATACCTTTGGCAATAAGGTCACGAAAAACGGCATTTATGTATCGCATGAAAACAGAAGGACAAGAGCTTAATCCAAATGGCATATATCGGAATTGAAATTGACCTGAATGCGTCACAAAACTGGTGTAACGACGACTTTTTTCGTTTACGGGGACGTGAAAAAATCCATTACGCAAATCGAGTGTACTGAATATGTTGGCATTTTGGAGACGATCCAAAATATCGTCGATCAAAGGTAAAGGGTAATGATCCTTAACTAACTTACGATTTAATTGCCTATAATCTATGCAAACTCTCGGCTGACCGTTCTTTTTACGAACGACAACGACTTGACTAGCGTAGGGGGAAGAACATGGCTCTATAATTCCATTTGTTAACCATTCGTCAATTTGAGCATCCACTATATCACGTTCTGCAAATGGTAAGCGTCGGGGTGTATGGAAAATTGGCTTATCGTCAATACGCGTTATATCAAGTTCGATGTTTGCAGTTTTCGTTTTCTTAGGTTTGTAGGCTAACAATTGCTGTTCAACGTCATTACGGGTTTGGCGAGAAATGTTAGGACCAATATCAAAAGAAGGAGTATCGTCTGAAATTGTCATTACAAAATCGTCATGTACGGCAGAATCATCAGGTTTTGAAATTTTGGAAAACATAGCACCGTCAGGTGTAATAGTTAAATTCGCCTGTTGGATTACATCGCAACCTAGTATGAGATCGAAAGTCATACAATTATTTGGAACAACGGAGATATTTACTGGAAAAATTTGATCATCTATTTTAATTTCGGAAGCAAAAGAACCAATGACTTTAGTTTTTGAAAAACCAAAACCAGTTAGCATAGTAGTGCTATTCGTCAACGGTGGTGATCCGAGTTTAATCCACGCGGAATGTTTAAGAAGTGTCGAATGACTGCCAGTATCCACTAATCCCGAAAATGTATTATCAAAAATAACAACCGTTTTGCATATATTAGTGGGAGAAGTAACAACATGCACCGTGTTGACACCGTCATGCGTCGCGGAGCTTTCAATTTGAGGAGTACGGCGGCAGTCCGCGGACTTATGTCCAAATAAATTACAAGAAAAGCAAAGAGGGCCAAGAGAACGACTAGGGCACGTCTTTGAGATATGTCCAATTGCATTACAATTAAAACAGCGTTGATGAGATTTAGATGAGCTAGCAACAGTAAATTTTGAGTCACGTCTTTGTGGTGAAGTGTTTGGTTCCGTGTCGCGTCTTTGACCATCACCGGCACGTCGAAAATTCGAACCAATTGTGTTCTTTTGACTAACTACGGTTTCGTATGTTCGGAGTTTTTCTTTGAATTCGGTATAAGATTTTGCACCGTAAAGAATAATTTTCTCTGATGGGGTACCCTGTATTCCTTGTATAGTATACTGAATGACGGAACATTCATCAATAGTATTAGTAGTGCTGTTTGCAATTTCACGCATCGCTATAAAATACTGCATTAAACTTTCATTAGAACGCATGTGACGTCTTTCAAGTTGTCTATGAATTTCAATGGATGTGATTCTCTCAGAAAATTCATTTATTAACGCGGTCTTAAATGAATCATACGAATTCAGATTTCTTTGTGAAAACAAAAAAGTTTTAGCATTTCCTGTAACGAGGCGTTTGGCAAAAACCAATTTTTGTTGATCACTGATAGCGGGAAATATATTAAAGTTATCCTCTACGTCGGCAAAAAAATTGTGAACGGAATATAAATTATTGCCTGTAAACTGGCGACAGGAGGTTGAAAGGTCTCTTAACAAAAACCAGAAGTGAGAACTCATAGAGTCGGGAATCAAAACATCGTTATTGTTTATCAAAACATCATTTCTGCTAGGAGAGGCGTCAAGCCACAGTTGTTTAGTCTGGGTATCTGAGTGAAACGCGGGAATGTTTTGTAAAGGGCTGGAAGTACTGTGACCTACATTTGAATCACTTGCGGGAGACTCAGAAGGAATTTCGTTTTCAGCGTCGCATAAAAAACTCGTATCTAAAGAATTTTGAAATTTGGACAAATCGGATAGGGCATAAAGAATATTATCGCATAACTCAATTTTGTTAGTACTGACATTATCTAAATGTAATAAATTAGCAACAGAAAAAAAGTCTGCGAGTGAAAGATCCTTCATTAAGCATTCTTTATGTTTCGCGACATCGAATTTTGAGAGGAATGAGGAAAATTGACGCATTTTTTTTCGCGATAAGCGGTCGAATTCGGTATAACCGAGTACTTTATTTAATAATTTTACGTTTTGGGTTGTTCCATATGTGAGGGAGTTAGCAATTAGAGGGATATCGCCTAAGGTTAGGGCCATAATGAAAATTGAAACAAATTAATAACACAATTGAGGGGAAAAATTTTGAACTTAAGAAATTACGAAATTTTGAAACACAAACTAACGGGAAAACAAAAAAAAATGGGGCCTACCTCGCTTAAGGGAACAGTCCTTGTGGCTCGAAGGGTATCCAGTGAGAATAGGAAGAATAGTCCACGAAAGTCCAGTTTTTTTTTATATAGGTGAATGTCACTATCCAAAATCACGTTATCCAATAGAATGGCACTATATCCAGTAGTGTAGGAATTGCACTAAGTTCTTGAAGATTACACAGTTCAGCAATGCAGCAATTATTTCGTTTCGATTTCAACGTCCGTGGCGGAAAGTTTGTAGATTCGTGGGTTTGTTACAGGTGTTCTAGTAGATTAATACAAAAATATCCTCGGTGAGAGCAGCCGTCTGCTGCAATTGGCGCGTCAGCCACTACTAAATTCAAAAACAAAAGTGTCCACAGCCGTCTGCTGGGATGATACTTCTTTTTTAATACGGGAAACGGGTCTAGGGGGAACAGTTCACGCAGGGAAAGCGAAAGAAAGGTCGAGCCCCCAAATGTGGGGAAGCAACGACCACAGCAACATTGGATATAAACATCCTTTATTAGTTAAATATTAAGAAATTAAAATAAACAGCTCGAGAGGGACGTCTTCCCATCTCGGAGTACAGCGATCGTCTGTTAAGGCGGGAATACATCATGCTGGCGTACGCACTGACGTCACAGCGACAGTAGCGCCGCGTAACATTTGGAGATGGAGATGGGATTGAATTTCCCATATATATATATATATATTATATATATATATATATATTTTTTTTTATATATATATATATATATAAATATATATTTATTTATTTCTTTTTTCAACGCGGAGGCACTTGTCGCGAAGACATTCGCCTATAATTCACAGCAGTTTTGCTGAATATTTAATTATGGGGGCGCCATATAGGCAGTCCAGCATTGCCCCCTATTAAGGGACGATAAACCGGGGCATTTTAGTGGCGCTTCGCCAGGATTCAATCTGAGCACCCTCAGCACCGAAAACCAGCGCGCTGTAGCACAAGGCCGCCACTGCCCTTATATATATGTATGTATAAAATTTAGAGACTCGTTTGAATTGTCATTTTAAAATATATTAATTATATAAGAAAGTAAAATATTAAACCATGATTTATTTTATATTATTTACTGTACAAAAGACTATGCAACTTTTCTCTGACTAAACGAAATAACAATAAATCAAGGTGATGTCCCTTGAGAAAAATTTCCTTCGCTAGCAAAATCAAAAAAGAGTATTATTTCAGCTGATATCTGATGGCAAAAGTCTTCTCTCATTGAAAGAAATACTAATTATCTCCAATGTCTTCTTTTTTCAATCTCAGGCAACTGTGAATAGTTCAGGAAGATAATAAAAATGAAATAATTTTCGTTGTTCTGTTAATGCGTCCAGTAGTACTACATGTACCTGCTTTCCAGAGGCCATCGTGAAGAGACCTTTATGCTCTACGATTTGAGAACTTCAGTTAACGAAGCGAAATGGTTAAAAATTGGCTGAATCAAAGACAGAGAACTAGAGCTTTTCTCAAAAAAAGACGTTAATTTTCTTTTCTTCCATGGAAGTGTTCTTTGCTTTTCATGAATAACACACTGGGTAGCAACAAATATAAATTGAAATATATTTTAGCTTGGTTTAATACTATGTGGTTAATATATCTGTAAATTAGAAAATAAAGTACCAAAGTCCTTTTTAATCAAAAGTCAGTTCATCAATGTCAGATTGAGGATTTTTAAATATCTTAGGAAATTGATCCTTTTGATTGGCCCTTTGAGAGGACATTAGCCCTTTTGACAATTAATGTAATTCCTACCCTGATTTCACACGTGCAGTTCACTCAAATGTCAAAGTTTTGGACAATGATCCATTTTGTTCCAAGGCAGGTACACACAAACACACATATACATACATACATATATATATATAAAGATATATATATATATATATATATATATATATATACTAGCATTATTGCCCGGCGTTGCGCGGGTAGATATATAGGTATAAAATTTTTTATGCATTCCATCAATAAAATATTGGACTGACGACTCCACTAAACGTAATAAAAATAAAATAAACACATCTCCCCCCCCCCACACGTCATCCCCAGAAAAACTCTCACGCCAACCCGAGATTACCCCTCAGAACAACCCTCTTTTCCCCAGCGTATCGAATTTGACTGATTGTGATGAAGGGGCTGTATCCACATTTATAAGGTTTCGCTAGGGGCACAAAACTCATTAAAAAAATAATTAAAAAATAACTAATTGAGCCCAAAATTTCTTTTTTGTTGCGTTAAGTTTCTTGGATCCTAAACATTAACTGTGCCGAATTTGGTCCTGGTGGGTGAAACAGTCTATGATTCTTTAGAGGACAAACAAACAGACTAGCTATTTTATATATATATATATA
This sequence comes from Dolomedes plantarius, assembly GCA_907164885.2. Taxonomy (NCBI): domain Eukaryota; kingdom Metazoa; phylum Arthropoda; class Arachnida; order Araneae; family Dolomedidae; genus Dolomedes; species Dolomedes plantarius. The sequence continues at coordinate 116,228,074 of OU015492.1, forward strand.
TATATATATATATATATATATATATACATGAATATAGAATATATCATATTCGGAAAGGAATTTATGAATGGCATTTTCTTTCTTATGTTAAGAGTTATGCTGTGACAAATAGTAAAGTATACGTTTAAATATTATGATTGAAAAAGATGACTTTATTTAAAGCCACAACTGATTATGATAAAATATATTTTATGCTCTCTGTTATGGAATTGTCTTAACTCAAAATTCTTTGATAGGGTAGGAATTCGAAAATTTGCAGTTCCTATCATAAGGTGCGAAAGTACGTTTTGAATTGTAATGGTTTTGGTGTCGGAGATAGTTCAAAAATGTGTCCTCCATTATGATCCGCATTACATTCTAAGAATAAAAAGTTTCTAAAAATATAAAGTATATCTAAAAATATAAAATGTCGCATATGTGTCGTCCATTATACTTCGAGGTGTAATGGACGATGAATATGTGAGTAAAAAGTTTTTATTCGATTGCAAATCAAATTTTTTTAAAGAAAATATAAATATAATATTACTTTTGATTGCAAAATTTTGTGAAATGTTGTTTTTTCTTCGGCTTACCTAATATCCAGTAGTAAAGTATTATTTGCACAATAAATTATTTATTACTATTTTTTTAGTCGTCATAAATTTATCGTTTTAGTCTTGCCTACTGGTAATGTAACAATACATTTTCCATATTTCATAGATAACTAATGCCCATATAATACATTTTACAGGTGCATTTTGAAAATTAAAATATTTTTGACAAATTCTACTAATGCGTTTCTTTAAAATAAGATTCTATGTGTAAAACAGATGCTGTAAATTTTTGAAGGAAACTCAATTTTCGTATTTTAAGTACAATTAAATATGTACGTATTATTGTTAATCATTATCATTCATTATAATTTATATTTACAAACTTCATAGGCTTCGCTTTCGTGCATTTCATGAAAGATTATATCTAATGTAATTACTGTTCATAAAAGTATACAGTTCCATTATACTATTCTAAATGTATTATGTTATCTTACAATAGCATGTTATGTTTGCTAATGTGTTGTTAAATCACACTTATTCATTATAATTGATATTTACTGAAAAATATACAATTTAAAATTATTTTAACTCTTTTGTCATTAAGGTTCGTAAAAGTATTCAAAATTTTATCCGAAATTTATCATTGTCTCACTATAGCATTAGAAACCTAATTTGAAAATCTACAGGCAAATATGTTTCAATCCGCTTCTTCCCTGCTGTCTGCATTTACCATGTGGATACCGAACGGGGAAATTAAGCTTCAACATTCATGTTTAGCTTACATTGAGTTAATTGAATCCATAGTCTGTACGGTACATTTAGCGGCCGGTAAACAACGGTATTCACTACTGTATTTCCATGCTGCAAAGCGTAATGAATTAAGAATGTGTGCTATTCGATACAGATTCTACGCTTGGTAACACCCATCAGTGGAATAAATCTTTTTGAAATCAATGAGTGAACATGTTTGTTCCCTTATTTAGTCACTTACAATTTATTAACAAATGCATTTATAAAGTGAATTATAAAAATATGCTTTATGTTTAAAATGTCACTCTTGAAATGGTAAATAATGTACCATCCAGTCAAGAGGAAAAGTTGAAACCATAGGTAAAAACTTGGATATATATACACACAAGAGCCAAAACATTATGACCACCCCTACATTTTGCAATGAATTCGCCTGGATGACGTGGAAAGCACGTGATCAGGTGGAAGTGGTATTTAACTGCTGCTGGAGTGTCTGAAGAATCATTCTTTCATTTACTTATGTGTGTGATGGGAAAGGCTGCGGATCTAAGCGACTTTGATAGAGGGCAGATTGTAATGGCTCGAAGGCTCGGAACAAGTATTTCCGAAACTGCACGACTCGTGGGTTGTTCGCGACCTACAGTTGTTAGTACTTATGCAAAGTGGATGAATGACGGTGAAACCAGCAGTAGACGACATGGTGTTGGACGTCCACACGCTATCAAAGAAAAAGGTCGTCGGAGACTGTCTCGCATGGTGAAGCAAAACCGGAGCCAGACAGTGGCTCAGCTGACAGCCCAACACAATGCAGGGCCAAGTAGAATAGTATCGCAGCACACTGTTCAGCGGACACTGTTGGATATGGGGCTACGCAGCAAACGTCCCACTCGTGCGCCTTTGCTGACCAAGCGTCATCGCCAACTGCGCCTGCGCTGGGCCCGGGAACATCACGACTGGTCCATGGATCAGTGGGAGAGAGTTGCCTGGTCAGATGAATCACGGTTTGTCACTCATCACGCCGATGGCCGTGTCAGGATACGCCGTCTTCCAGGCGAACTGTTGCTCCCTCAATGTACAGTAGGTCATACACAGGCCGGTGGTGGCGGTATTATGCTTTGGGGGACGTTCTCTTGAGCGTCTATGGGACCCGTGGTTGTGGTAGAGCAGACCATGAATGCTACAGGGTATCTGAACATCATTGCGGACCAGTTGCACCCTTACATGGCCTCAGTTTTTCCAGCTGAAAATGGAATGTTCCAACAGGACAACGCCCCGTGTCACAAGGCTAAAATTGTGATGCGAGTGGTTCCAGGAATATGATGCTAAATTCCAGTTAATGTCCTGGTCGCCTAACTCACCGGATCTCAATCCGATAGAACACATTTGGGATGTCATGGGATGGCAGCTCAGAGTTCAAAGACCACCAATTCGCAATATCTCGGATTTGAGTGACCGTTGCTTAAACATCTGGTACAATCTGTCTCCGGCCATATTTCAAGGACTTATGGCATCCATGCCAAGGCGGGTTGAAGCTGTGTTGCGCGCCAAAGGTGGGACAACTCGTTATTGACAGGTGGTCATAATGTTTTGGCTCTTGAGTGTATATATATATATATATATATATATATATATATATATATATATATATATATATATATATATATATATATATATATATATATATATATATATAACTATTAAATTAAATAATTCTTTTCTCAATTTTTAAAGTTCATATAGCGTGTTTGCTGTGATATCGAACATTATTCCTGTAAACAAATGTAAAAGCAATTTATTGGAACTTGTTATTTAACTTTATGTATTCTATAATTATTTGAAATTATTGCTTTGGTTACTTACCATACTTAGATTTCTTAAGCTTTATATGAGTAACCTTCACTTTATACATTCCTGACACACACATCTAGATCAATTCTAATATAGAAAACACCCATATTTCACAGAATTACTTTTAAGAATCCAAGCATAAAGTATTCAGAGAATGTACATGAACTCTACATACATAGACACACACACACACACACACACACACACATATATATATATATATGACGAGCTTTACCCATTTAAAACTGGCGTTGCCAAAACGCAACATTAATTTCTGTATTATTTAAACACATGTTCTATGTTTTGTACGTCTGAAGTAACATTTTTATTTTATTCTCTATAATTTTAGTGATCATAATAAATTTTTTGTTTCCACATTTCCCCGCTTTTAGCACTTGCAAAACATTGTTTTTTTTCTGGTGTTTTGAAAGGGAAAAATATGACTAATTTCAAATAATTACCTTAGATAGCAACACATGTTAAATTTCCGATTTGATGCTTGTTCCGAGTTTAGTAGAGAATAAAGAACAAAATAGCTTCAACAGGTAAGGCATAATTTTTGTTTTTATGTTTCTCAATTCATATTTTTAAAAATATTGCGAAAACGCAACATCATTCCAATGTGTATTATTTAAGATTTTTTAATGCGGCCTAATTTTTATGGAGTAGATTGGTATTTTTTCATTTCAGATCAGTTTGTCTCTAGAAAAAGAGAATTTTGACATTGGAAGAGACATTGGAGTATTTTCATGGGCTAGATGATGATGATATTTCAGAACCGTCCTCAACAGAAGCTAATGATGAACTATAATTCGTCATTATCCGTCCAGATCCAGGTGTTTTGATGGATGAAGAAGCTATTGATGATAAAATTTTATGTGAAAATGTCGAATCCCCTAAAGACATTGCAGGTGAAATCGACATGTTTTTTCTAATAAATGTAAAAGTAAGCAATATAGTAAGAAAAAGGTGCATATTGTATGGGAAAAATGGAGACTCTACATTGATGTAATGAATTCTAAAATAAGTTTATTAGAGTTTAAGAGATCTATATCTTTGAGAGAGCCATATCTTAGATAAAAAGGCTTGAAGAAATACAGATGAATTCAATTTTACCTGAAACTTCACATATTGGAAGACCATCTTCAATTCAAATTCTAATTCTCAACGAAACTCGGAAAGACCGTATGGGCCATATTATTACTAAAAATAGTGAAAATAAACAAAAAAATGTAAACACTGTCCTAAATGGGTTAACTCTCGTACTCCTTACTCGTTCCCATAATACTTATTCTAAATCTATGCAGTCAATGATCATAGGCCTGTGGAATTAAATACACCTAAATCATTTATTTAAAATATTATTAATTAACCTGATTCAATCCGAGCCAATGTTTCGATGTCTCACTCCGTGACACGCGCAACCTCACAATTCGTAATCCGAAGATGCTCTGCAAATAACCCTTTGTTAAACTTAGGCGCAAAACTTTCGCGCATGCTATGTGATGTTTATGGAATGTTCGAAAAGACTCTATTCTAATGACGCTATACTTTTACTCCGCGTAACGTCCGTACCTGCTCTAAAAATACAAGGTGTTCTTTCCACTAAAACTAAATTCAAGCCCAGACGCACAAACGGGTCGGCTATATGAACTTTATTAACACATCACAAAGAACTTCGTACAAACAGCACAGAGAGCACAGAGCCAGAACACAGACGCTACTCACTCCACAGCGGAAGTATCTTAGAACGTTTACAAAACATAAAGACAGCGGTATCGTGCTGCCATCTACCGGACAAATAATCATAACATATTAAACAATTGAATAAATGAAAATACAGGAACATACTCCATGAACATACTCCCACCCTCAAGAATTTATTCTTGACAAATCGGTAGGGGGGAGAGTTTAACGATAGGCCTTTTAAAATAACCTTTAGAAGTTTTAAGGGTGACAACTCGCACCGTTCCATCTAAACCTGGATGAACTTCATTTACTCTGCCAAGAGGCCAACAGGATGGAGGTGTATTATCTTCCTTGAGCAACACCATGTCACCTACCTTTAAATTTGATTTGGTGATATGCCATTTGTTACGATTTTGAAGAGAGCTCAGATAGTCCTGGTGCCACCCTTTCCAAAAGTTCATTTTCATTTTTTGAACAAGGTCCCAGCGAGAACGTAAGGACAGATATTGGGAGTCAACCTGCTCAGGAGGGGAAGTAATTACTTCACCTATTAAAAAATGGGAGGGAGTTAACACTTCTAAATTGTCTAATTCATCGTTGGTAGGAGACAATGGTCTTGAATTCAAAACTGCTTCAATCTGGCAAAACAGAGTGGCAAATTCTTCGAAAGTTAACTTATGGTCACCAATTACTCTTTTCATATGGGACTTTACCGATTTGATACCCGATTCCCACAATCCACCAAAATGAGGACTTGCAGGAGGTATCATATGCCACTGAATAGCTTGTTGTGAGAGAAAATAACAAATGTTCTCATCCCGGTTGATACCGGACACAATTTTACACAATTCAGACATTTTCCTTTTAGCACCACAAAAATTAGTGGCATTATCACAATGAATGTGACGGGGGCACCCTCTGCGACAACTAAACCGCTTCAAGGCAGCAATAAAAGCCTCGGAGGTCAAATCACTGACGCATTCTAGATGAATCGCCTTTGTGCTAAAGCAAATGAATAAAGCAACATAACCTTTTATACTTTTAGCACCTCTACCCCGAAATTTCAACATATTAATAGGCCCAGCAAAGTCTACCCCACAGACCGAGAATGGTCTATTAGGCATGACACGTTGTCGCGGAAGATCTCCCATCAATTGATTATTGGATGCAAAACGATATCTATGACAAACAATACACTTATGAATATAACTCTTGATTAGTTTCCTAGCACCAACAATCCAATAATTCTGCAATAAAATATTCAATAACAAGGTAAAATTAGCATGCAAATAAGTTATATGAAATTGTTTTATCAAATAATCACTAAGCCTATGTTTATCAGGCAAGATGACGGGATGCTTTGCATTAAAAGGGAGAGGTGAATGTCTCAACCGACCTCCCACCCGTAACAGACCATCTTGATCCATGAAAGGATGAAGATTTTTTAGTTTACTCTTCGTTGGTAAATCTCTATTATCCTTCATACATTTTAATTCTTCAGCAAAATGCACACCTTGAACATACAAGATAATTTTGTTTAAAGCTTGGCTTCTCTCCATGGCATTAATAGGAGAAACCTTACCTTTTGACTCAGTTGCTTTACCTGAATCGATCGTTCGCCTCTTACAACGGGTGATGAAGCGAACACAATAAGCTAAAACAGTAACAATCTTAGTTAGTGTAGAACAATTATCAAATAATATTTCAATTACATTATCCGGTTTAACATTAGAAATATTTGCAGAAAATATAGAGTTTTTCTTCTTTTCGATCATAACCTTAGAGTCACTAGAAAAGTCAGTCATTTGTGTCTCTACGGGCCAATTTTCTGGACTCATTGACAACCAGTCAGGCCCATGCCACCAAAGGTTACAGTCTGGTAGAGCTTTAGGTGAAACTCCTCTAGAGGCTATGTCAGCTGGGTTTTGTTTCGATGGAACGTGCCGCCAGCGTTCACAGGGCACTAGTTCGATAATTTCGGCCGTTCTGTTGGCCACGAAGGTTTTCCACTTCCTAGGGGGAGAAGACAACCATGCCAAAACCACTCGTGAATCTGTCCAGGCGTGGAAAGTGATGGTATAATCTTTTAGAATATGTGAAATCGTAGAGAAGAGTTTAGCCAACAGCCGAGCACCGTTCAGCTCCAGCCGAGGAATTGAAATTGGCTTTAGTGGAGCAACTTTAGTTTTTGCTGCAAGGAGGGTCACCTTGGAATCAGTATCAATATCCTTTTGTACTGCGTACAGCACCGCAGCATAGGCCAACTCTGAAGCGTCTGCAAATCCATGGATAGTTATCTCTAAGCCTCTAGTGTGGATCCATCTGGGAATTTTGATTACGGAGAGGCAATCGAACTCTCTCTGGAAATTCTTCCACCTTTCTTCGAAATTCGCCGGAAGGGGACTGTCCCATCCCAACTTTAACAACCAAAGTTGTTGGTAGAAGATTTTGATTGAAATGGTGCATGGAGACAATAATCCTAGTGGGTCGAACAGCCTAGCAGATTGAGCCAAGAACTTCCGTTTAGTAATTTCGTTCTCGAAGTAAAAATTAACTTTAAAAATAAAAGAATCAGATTTAGGATTCCAACATAATCCTAAAACCTTGGATTGCTCACCGTCCTTCAATTCGAACACTTCATTGACATTATCAGTTTTAATCACATTCAAGAGCTCCTTTGAATTAGACTGCCATTTTCTTAAATGAAAACCTCTATTTTCCAAAAGAAAAATAATTTCTTGGCATACCCTAGCAGCTTCACTTTCGTTACGTGCACCTCCCAAGAGGTCATCCATATAAAAGGAATTTTCAATGAGAGAAGCAGCCTCAGGATAAACAGGACGAGCGTCATTCGCAATTTGCTTTAAACATCGGGTTGCAAGAAAAGACGCACATTTTAGGCCATATGTAACAGTTTGCAGCTTATACTCTCGAATGGGATCGGATTTATTGTATCTCCACAGAATTCGTTGAAAAGCTTGATCAGAAGTAGACATTAATATCTGGCGATACATTTTCTCCACATCGCAACAAAATGCTATCGGGGAAAGCCTGAAATTCAATAAAGTCTCAAATAAATCGGGTTGTTGTTTAGCACCTGCACCTAGTGCATCGTTTAAAGAATTGCAGTTGCTAGTTCTACAACTTGCGTCAAAAACCACCCTTAACTTAGTAGTGGTACTACTGGGCTTTAAGATGGCGTGGTGAGGTAAGAAATATTTTTCATTAACGGCTAATTCTGAAGAGACATCCTCCGAAACCTTCATATGTCCTAGCTCTTCATATTCTTTCATAAAGGATTTATACTGTTCCTCTAAATTCGGATTTCCATTAAATTTTCTTTCCATACTCTGGAGACGAGACAATGCAACTTGATAAGAATTTCCCCACTTAACTTCTGATTTAAAAAAGGGAAGTTTCACGACGAACCGTCCGTTTTTATCGATTTCATAATTTTCACTAAAGTGTTTTTCACAGAAACTTTCTTCTTCACTTAAAACTTCTTTTTTTATTTTAAGAACCTCTTCAGTTTCCCAGAACCGTTTTAAAACTTCATCAACGTCAACATTAGCATGAATACCAACTAGGGCGTTCTTTTTCAAGCTGTTTAAAGGAATCTTGCCCGCTACAACCCAACCAAACAGTGTATTCTGGGCGATAAGAGAATTTTCGGAACCCGTAATTTGTCCTGCTTTCATAACTTCAAAAAAATAATCTACACCAATTATTATCTCTACACTTTTCGCTTCAGCGAATTTGGGATCGGCAAGCTCAATGGATTTTAAATATTCTAAATCATTAGTATTTACACAATTACTCGACAAATTTGAAGTTAATTTATTCAAAACGAAAGCTTCAATCACGAGCATATTGTTAGGATTATGCCTTGACTCCATAGATAACGTTACACTGCCTCTTGTCTTGCCAGCAGAGGAATTAGCAATTCCACAAACTGAAAACAAGGCATCTTCTCTTTTTAGATTTAATTTGTTAGCACAAGCTTCAGAAATGAACGAACATTGACTGCCACTATCTAATAGAATTGTACAATCCACCTTTCTTCCTCGTGCATCATTCACTGAAGCAATTGCAGTTGGCAGCAAACCAACAAATTTTTCCTTAGCTGCGTTCAAAGCGATGTTAGTATTAACTTGCAGTTCTGGACTATACGTTTCATTTGTAACACTCGTTGTATGGGAATCGAAAGCAAATTCGTGTAAACTAGTATGGTGGGATGATTTCTTACATACTTCACAAACAGATTTAGAAAAGCAATTTTTAATTTGATGCGAGCCTTTCAGACATCGAAAACACAAGGCATTCATTCGTATGAATTCTTTTCGAGCAGAGATTGGCATAGCATTAAATTTATGACACTTCGAAATGCTATGCATTCCAGAACATTTTAAACATTTACTCGAATAATTAGATTTAACATTAGTTACGTTGTTAGTCACTTTCGTTTTTACTATGCTATGAGAAATCGAAACATCTAAATAAGAACATCGGTTGTTTAAGAATTCTAAAAAGTATTCAAATGTGGGAAACTCTATTTCTGTCGTTTCTTGAGCCCATAATTTTCGGGTTTCGGAATCTACCTTGTCTAACAAGAGGTGTATTAACCACAAATCTCTTGAATTAGCTCCTTCATGCAATGCCTTTAAACCCCGAATAACTTCATCCGCAACGTCAGCAAGTTTTCTTAATTTCGCGCCATTCGGCTCGGAAAGCTTATTTTGTTCCAGAAAGGTATTGATTAAAGCGGTAGAGATATGCTTTTTATTATCATAGCGTTTCTCTATTTTTTCCCAAGCTTCATCGTAACTGGTCTCAGACACCGGTAGGTGCTTGATTAAATCAGCGGCTGACCCCGAAAGTAAACCTTTTAAATACTGGAACTTATGTATTTTTGATAACGAATCGTTATCATGCACTGTAGATTTAAATAAATCTTTAAAATTCAACCAATCTAAATAATTTCCCGTAAAGGATGGAATTGTAATTTTAGGTAACTTAACAGTTCCGTTTCCGTTATTCACAGCACTTCGAACAACAACATTCGAATTATTTTGCCGAATTTCGGCCAATGAAGCCATCGCTTCTATCTTTGTACGAATTATAACTTTAATTTCTAAATAAACATCTTCTATTTCAGAAAATTCAGATTGTTCTACTGGAAGTAATAAATCTAATTTGGAAAACTCATCAAATGCTACTTCCAGACGTTCTAACCGAACGGTCAAATCCGGTACATCAAACTGTTCTTTAGATTCTAAATAGAGTTTTAACTTCGTTAAAGAAGCCTTTTTCTGGCCTCTGGCCCTGATTATTTCTGCATTTTCCATTACGGAACTTATCAATACAAATCAAAACTTTCTTACAACTTAAGAACAAAACAAAAATTTCCACTTATCTCAACAGTGGAATCAAAACATCTCGCCGCGTGCCTCCAAATGTTCTTTCCACTAAAACTAAATTCAAGCCCAGACGCACAAACGGGTCGGCTATATGAACTTTATTAACACATCACAAAGAACTTCGTACAAACAGCACAGAGAGCACAGAGCCAGAACACAGACGCTACTCACTCCACAGCGGAAGTATCTTAGAACGTTTACAAAACATAAAGACAGCGGTATCGTGCTGCCATCTACCGGACAAATAATCATAACATATTAAACAATTGAATAAATGAAAATACAGGAACATACTCCATGAACACAAGGTGCGCCCATAAAGTTTTAAAGGACATAAAGGACAATATTTTTATAAATAAGAAAAATATTATTCACTTTCAAATAAATTTATCTCCTTCAAAATAATCACTAAAGGAGTCTATATAATTTTTCAAACGTTTCTTCAACTCATCGAAATACTGTTTATAGGCGTCGGAAGTAACCGTTCGCAAAATACGCGTAACATTTGATTTAATATTTGAGATGTTTTCAAATCTCTGTCCTATCATGGCCATCTTAAGCTTTGGAAAAAAGGAAAAATTCAGCTGGCTTTAAGTCAGAAGAATATGGTGGGTGATCCATCACTGTAACTGAATGCTTATCAAGGTATTGTTGTACAGAAATTACTGTAGGGGCCAAGCATTATCGTGTAAAACAAACAATTGCCCAGAATCAAACAGTTCCTTCCTAACTCGCCTTATCCTGTTTTTTAATCGAATATATATATATATATATATATATATATATAAGAGCATCTCCTTGTAAAAATACTGATTAATTGTTTGATTTTCAGGAAAAAATTCGTTGTGAATAAGTCCTTTGTAATCAAAAAAATGCAAAATCCATGAAAGGACAGAGATGTGAAAACGTCACGCATATTAAATCAAATGTTACGCGTATTTTGCGAACGGTTAGTTCCGACGCCTATAAACAGTGTTTCGATGACTTGAAGAAACGTTGGAAAAATTGTATAGACTCCTTTGAGGATTATTTTGAAGGAGATAAATTTATTTGAAGGTCAGTTATATTTTTCTTATTTATAAAAAAATGTACTTTATGGGAACATCTTATAGATTAGTTCCCTCGACCATTCAAGCAAATCGAGGTCATCTAATGGAACGGGGAAACTCCCTCTTTTCACTCGTAGCGCGTCTTGAAATATGAAAGCAGTGACGCTTAAAGCCACGAAATAAATTATCCTGAAGCCCCCTTTAAATTTCACTTAATTATTCCTGACACACACACACACACACACATATATATATATATATATATATATATATATATATATATATATATATATATATATATATATATGTATATATATATACCGGGTGGCCATAATTAAACTGACAGTGGTCACAGTGTTCTGTAGCGCGATCTATTTGCGAGAATGATGCCACATTTTGTAGGAAGATTAAACAAGACGGGGGACGAAGGATTCCGCGAAAAAATAAATTAGTTCCAAAAGTCACCGCTAGGGGAATATTTGGCGCTGTGTAATAGAAAATAGAGTGTTAACAAATGCAAATTAATACGGAATAAAATTACCTTTTATTATGCACATTTTCTTATTTAGTTCAAGTGCAATATGGCAACACTTTTAAAAAAGCGTAAAATCTACATAAACACCGATTAAGTCTCGTGATCTGCAATATCACGTACGCTGAGCAGAAGTTCTTTATTCAAATTTCACGTTACATCCCTTGGCACAGTGCCAGCTGCTTGGGTTATAAAAGGCAATGTGTTACGTTTCGAATCAATCGGATTGAAAGTTTATGTGCAATGTCTCCTTCTTTAGTCGAGCGTGCGTTACTGGTCAAATTCTTTTACCTCAACCAGTGCAACGCGTCAGCCGCTCTTTTGCTTTTAGAACGCACAAAAAAAATGCCTAAAGGTAACGGTCCTGTGTCAGTTAATGGGCTAAAAGCAATGGTTGCGACATTTGAGAAAACAGGTTCTCTGAAGGTTCAGTCAGGCAGAGGACGAAAACCTGTACCACAGGATACAATCGAAGCAGTTGCCACGGCGATAGTCGACAGAGGACTAGACAATACTGCTGCCACCTCTAGCGCTCGTGGATTAGCTCGGAATATGGATATGCCTTACAGTACGGTATGGAAAATCTTACGAAAGATTATCAACTTCTATCCGTACAAGATCAGCCGTGTACAGGAGTTACTGTACCCCGACCATGATAAGCGATTGACTTTTGCTCTCACCTTTCTTGCCAGAATGGAGGTGAATGATGCTTGGCCGTGGAAAATCTTATGGGGAGATGAGGCCCACTTTTACCTGCATGGAACTGCGAATACCCAGAACTGCCGAATTCGGGATGACAAATCACCACATGCAGTCACAGAAATTCCCTTACATTCACCAAAGGTAACTGTTTAGTGTGGGTTCACAGCGGAATTTATCGTAGGTCCATTCTTCTATGAGAACATTACCCCGACAGGACCGGAAACCTGTTCTGTTACCGGAGAGAAATATCGCCACATGTTGAACAGCTTTGTCATTCCGGCACTTCAGCAAAGACAATGCCTGGGGGAAATCATTTTCATGCAAGATGGAGCCCCTCCACACGTTGCTGTACGGGTGCAACAGCTGCTTCGACAGAAATTCACAACAGAAAGAGTCATTAGCCGCTTCTTTCCAACTGCATGGCCACCTCGGTCGCCTGATCTTACCCCATGCGATTTCTGGCTATTGGGTTACCTTAAGTCCAAGTTCTATCAAGGAGTGGTCCAGGACCTGGCTACGTTGAAGGATAACATATCACGGACTGTACGGGAGATTCCTGCAGACATGTTACTTTCTGCTGTTTTGCATACTGTGTACAGAATGCAATATGTGGTCCACAACAACGGCAGCCACATTGAACCTCATTTGAATGCAAAATAAAAGGTAATTTCCGTATTGATTTGCATTTGTTAACACTCTATTTTCTATTACACAGCGCCAAATATTCCCCTAGCGGTGACTTTGGAACTAATTTATTTTTTCGCGGAATCCTTCGTTCCCCGTCTTGTTTAATCTTCCTATAAAATGTGGCGTCGTTCTCGCAAATAGATCGCGCTACAGAACACTGTGAGCACTGTCAGTTTAATTATGGCCACCCGGTATATTTCATATTCTTGCAAAAATATTTGCATTGCCTAACAAATGACGGATTCCCAATGAAAATGTAAAAGTCGCATTCCACTCAGTGTGACAAAAATGCTTAAGTTCAGTGCCCAAGTTGAACTTTCAAAAAATGTGAATTAACAATATCATAAACTAATATCCACGCTTCAATCCTTCGTAAACAACAGCATAGCTTTTCAGTGAATATCTGGGCAGGTATCTTTATTGATTGGCTGATGGGACCGTATCTCTTGCTAGAAGATCTAACCAGAGCAGCTTACCGTGTCTTCCTGGGGAAAGTGCTTCCTGGTTTTTTGCAAGCTCTTTCGCTCACTACTTGAAGGGTCATGGGGTTTATGCATGATGGAGCTCCACCACACATAGCACCGAGACCAGACACTTCCTTTATACCATATATCATGGACCGTTGATTGGACGTGGAGAACCTGTGGCTTAGCGTCCAGACTCACCGGATCTAAATCCATTAGACTTCATCCTTTGGGGACGTATGAACTCATTGGGGCACGAGACCCCTGTGGACTCCACGGAAGATCTCGTCCCGAGGATCGTTGTTCCAACGTACATGATTAACACGACTCCAGTTTTATGAGAGATGATGTTCAGTCTTTCATTCATGAAAGTAAACTGTGCATCGACAGCCACCCTTGGACGCCAGTTTGAGCATCTACTATGGTTCATTTTCTGATCTGAATGCGATTGAGCAACTTATGATTTGGTTAATTCTCATTTTTTTCCAATGTGAGGAGGGGCACCATCTTGTTGGAATGCCGATGTAGCGAGACATCCACACTGCTGGAATTCTAGAATGGCCACACCTTGCAACATAGCCCGATAACGTGCTGCAGGAACAGTATTTTGGTCCCTACGGTGTGATTTTTTCGAAGAAAAATATCCGAATCATAAAGGTCGCAGTGAAGCCGATCCATACATTCACATGCGGTGAATGCAGGGGCATTTGGTGGACCGAGTGAGGATTCTCAGTGGACCAGATACGGCAGTTATGTGAGCCCACGGTTCTGCACATGTAAAAGGGAGTCTCTTCAGTCCATAGGATGTTTCACGGCCAAATCTGCTCCACCTCCATAAGTGCCAAGAACGTTTAAGCGAACGTTTTACGCAGATCGTAATCTCCATGTTTTAACTCTTGTTATCGATGGAGCTTATACGGATAGGCTTTGAGTGTTTTCTGCATGCACCTCCATACTGTAGTGTTTGACAATCCGAGTTGCCTTGATACGGCACGAACACTTCATGTTCCAGCTGTGTTCGAATTTACCTACTCAACGACAGCGGTTGCGACATCATCCATCCCCTGCGGTATCTGTTATTTTGGCCCTAGGCCTGATTGAATGGCAAAGCTACCTGTTTCTTCGAAACGCTTCATCATTGTCGCAGGGCACATTGTGTTACTGGACCGGTACGCAAAGCTCTCTGCCCTCGGTACAAGCGAAGTGCTTTGGCGGTGTTATCGCCGTTTTGGTAAAATATCTTTAGCAGCAAAGCATGCTCCGGCAACGAAAGAACCATCGTGGCCGTCGGAGAATGTTCCGAACCTGTCAGCCCTCTTTTTTATCTGTTACAACAGCTCTTTCGCACTGCTCGTATGCAAATTTTGTTCTCCGGTACTGCGCGCACAGTCGAATATTAAAATTCTCACTTAACTACAGCACGGTGAAAAGTGCTGGAAGTTTAATTGTGCTGCTTCTACACAGGAAACATAACGCATACGCTGCACACGCTTGCGACCATAAAGCTCAGTCAGCGTAGTTTAGTTCCTGAATGTCTAACGAACTGTACTAATGAAGTTAATTACCGACACCTCTTATTCTTTCCTTTCTTCGTGCAGTCATGTTTCATTTTTCTTACCTTCAACCGATCACAGCTCCTCGTTTGCACCTAGCGGTCTTTGTTGGAACTAATTTTATTTCCCACCAATTATTTCCCCATGGCCTGATATGTATATCCTCCAAATATGAAGACGTTACGCCTACTGGTTTTCTCGCCAGGTTTTCCCAAACAGGAATACTTAATTTGAACCACCCTGTATATATATATATATATATATATATATATATATATATATATATATATAAGAGAGAGAGAGATACAGTATTGGATTAAAAAATTTATTTCTAATGGCCTGGGAAAGATGTTTAGAATTCTATTCCGAATGCAATATATTATCTCTCCTCAGCCTTTGACACCTAATTTAAAACTATACATGGAAATGCGTTTGCACCCGCTTCTTCAATACAGCCTGCATTCGCTGTGGATACGGATCTGAGAAATGAGGTTTCAACATTCATATTTAGCTTACACTGAGTTAATTGGATCAATAGTCCATACGGTACGTTTAGAGGCAGCAATGGTAGTAAGCAATGGTATTAACTACTGTATATCTGTGCTGCAAATTGTAATGAATTAAGAAGTATAATTGTAATGAATTAAGGGGGCTCTTCGATATAGATTTTACGCTTGACGACACCTATGTGTGGAATAACTCTTTGTAGAATCAGTCAGTGAAAATGTTTATTCCCCTATTTAGTCGTTTATCAATTGTTAAGGAAGGCACTTATCCAGGAAATAATAAAATATACCTTAGTATTAAAATCAGACCTGTGGAACTGAAAATATGGTAATGCTCCTCTAAAGAGGTAAAAAAAAGTTGAAACTGCACTTGAAAATGCAGAATGTGTTATACACATATATATATACATATATATACAGTGGATTCTCGATCGATCGTTTTGGGATCCATCGTCTTTCCGTATGCATCGTTCATTTTATCCAGTCCCAACGATCATATTGCTTTATGTTTCCGCATCTATCGTTTTCCCGCATTTATCGTTCATTTCAATAGGTCCCTTGAAAAACGATAGATCGAGATTCCACTGTATATATATATATATATATATATATATATATATATGTACATATGAGAGACTATCCTTCACTTAATGCCTGAGTAAACTGACACACATTCCTATATTAATTTTATATAAAAACCATTCATACATATCATATTGTTATATCTTTTATCAACAAGAAAACAATATAAAGGGCTTTCAGAATGTACTCGTATATACACATCCCCATATGTGGATGCATAAAAATATCCGATTAATGTCAACTCTCAATTAACCGGTGTGTTGGATACCGGACCTTTAGCTGGACAAAAGAATAGTACTTGATTAATCTAAAAACTGTACAAAATACCATTTATATATTGGAAATAAGATTTTTAAAGAATGTATGTATAATTTACTTTAGCAATTAGAAAAGAAATTTTAATTGTTATTCTTTCTTTTTTTTTAATTCCCAGTACTTATTTCGAAGCGTGTTCCTTTTTTTTTCAAAGCGCTACTGACTGGTGGAGGATTTATTTTGTAGTTCCGTTATATTTCATGGCAGTTTCAAGGTCTTTCTTTTCTACCGAGTAACTTTTTCTTTTGTAATCGCCGTTCCTATTTATTGCATCTGAGTTCTCTTATTTTTTTCTTCTTCCACCATTTAACTTTGAATTACTACTTCAATGATTTCATCGACTGCTAACACGTCGTTCTCTAGATTGTTATCACCTAACGGCCACTGATCGATGTACCTTTCTTCCATTACTTTAAAACTCTGATAATGCATGAAAGTATTTCAGAAAACAATATTATCGTGTTCTGCGAGTATTTACTTCTCCAAATCGCATTTTGGAGTTGGCATTAACAGTTCTGTAACTGACTGACTGATTCACTAACTGACTGACATACAACGCACAGACCAAAACGCTGGACTTAAAGGGCTGAAATTTTGCATGGGGTTTCTTCTTATAGTATAGGGGTGCACTAAGAAAGATTTTTGAAAAATTATTCTTAGATTTTTTTAAATTAAATTCTTAAGCTGTTTTAGTAACTTTTTTTTAGTTTGCATTTAAAATAATAATCTGAAGGTTATAAAATGTATATCAAGAGAAAGATCATAAAAATTCATCTAAAAGGAAATCTTTTTTGATATCTTTACCTCCCTTTTCTGATTTTTAGTGAATTTTTAAAGATTCATTTTTAGAATATAATTTATTAAATGCTGATCACGTGATTTCTTTTTCTGGTATTTTAAATAAATTTATCGTCACGTGCCTAACAAGGACATAGACAAAAAAAATTATTTTTTTCTTGCTAATGCGGCAGACGATTGGACATTATCCAAAAAATATTAAAATACAGTAAAAGATATGTTCCTCAAACTGTACTATATTTTTTAGTATGTCCTATTAGATATAATTTCAATATTTTCTTCTACATTATTTTCTCTATAAAAATATAATTTACGATATTTTTATAAATATACTTTTTTGTTTTGTTTTACATCAATTGTATACATTGATCGTCGTGTTTATTATAATATATATATATATATATATATATATATATATATATATATATATATATATATATATATATATATATATATATATATATATATATATGTATATAAATTGCATACATTGACCGTTGTATTTAATTTGAATGTACTCCGTAGCGAAGTGCGGGTTTTCAGCTAGTCAGTCCATAATTTTTGCCTTAAGTTCATGAACATTAGTGACGACATTCCGTGTAAACGAGACGCCAACATGCAGAATCACGTGTTTATTGTTCATTCCATTAAGGACTTCAGTCAGTTGTGTACTGTTGTTTGCTAATGCACCTTGGCCGGAAATGTTCCAGACCATGTCCGTATAGGCTTTTCAGGCTCCGGTTTACAATAGCACCTCAACGGTTGGAGTCCATTATGTAGGTACCGCATTCCACTTTGACCCAGCACCCAGAAGTGACATCTTTGAGGATCGTGCCCTTTCCCACCCTGTCTGACCTTACAGAGCGGATTTTTGGTTTAAGGTGCCCGGCCTAGACACGGAGGTATATAATACCGCTTCTCGGGATTCGAACCGAGCACTCTCGACGCCGAAACACAACGCTCTACAACTAGCTACCTCGGGCTCCACACCTTCATCCACAGGTTGCACCAAATATGAAATGCCAGTTATCACCGTTAGATCTTTGTCAGAGTGGAAACTATTCACCGAAAGAAAAAGAATGTCTCAACTGAATTTAGTGCTTTGTAGTAAACTCGTCGACCACTGAAATTCTATTTTTTTCATGCTCTGGGATTGGCTGATTTATCTACAACGTAAATAAGCATTTAATGATTCCCAGTAACATTTGTAGAGTGCGCGGCGGAGTGGATTCCTTAAATTTTTAAGGTCATTGGTAAGGGAATGTAAGAAGTATGGCGGAAGGAGAGGTGGCAACAGTTCGAGTTTCTAGTTGTCAGCAGACAATGTGAGTTAGTCCGGTGAACATCGTGGTTCCGTAATCGAGGCGTTCTTTGAAAACAACGATTCTGTAACCGCGACCCAGGGTAATTTAGGAAGCGCTTCGCGGTCAATGCAACTGATGCCGTGCATTATCAATATGTATGTATATATATATATATATATATATATATATATATATATATATATAAATAAATATAATTAATTTTTTTTCTAAACAGGTTCTTTGTTACACTCATAAAACCTATTTACAATGAATGACTCTTATAAACCGTTTCCATAGAACATGCGAAAAATGTTATGACTATTGGAAAAGAAACAGTAGTAACAAAATAAATAATTCAACATCATAACGCCCCTAAACGAAATACTTTATAACAAAAGACTGATCATTTGTATTGCTTTTAAATCCGCAAGACGTTATAAAATAAATAACTCTTGCTTTATATTTATGTTATCACGAAACAACACTTGAAGTTTTTGAATCCGAAGTTGTTTCATCCTTCTTAGTTTAGCTCAGAAGCTGTCTGAGCTATTTTTTTTTCTGGAGTGTGATTCTTGTGTTTCTTTCACTATTTTTTAGTCAAAAGGCATTTTTGGAAAACAAGTATAGGAATTACAAATAGTTTTCAATTGTTAGATATGTTATACATGAAAAATGATGCGCAGCCTTTATTTCTTCTGTTATGTTTTTAAAACTATAGATATTTTGTAGATTTTGGATATTGTAAATTTAATAATACTAAGTATACTGTAAAAAGAAAATACCAAAATTGAGCCTCTCTCTCTCTCTCTCTCTCTCTCTCTCTCTCTCTCTCTATATATATATATATATATATATATATATATATATATATATATATATATATATATATATATATATATATATATATATATATATATAACAAATGTATCCAAAAGGATTTTTAAATAAACTATTTCTATTATAAGTGTTTTTATAGTATTTAAAAGTATTCCAAACAATGTTTGTCTCTGAATTATTAACTAGATCAAAAGTTGGAGATAGAAAAATATTCGAAATAAACAGAATATTTGAAACTCTGTGGTAATAGTTGTTACCATTTTTACACTGATTGTGATTAATAAAAAAGTGTTCTTTTCGTTTGGTTTCGTTGATTTGGTTTTTGCAACGAAGAATATAACGAAGTGAATAAAATGCAGCTTTTTATCAAAACTTTATTTCTTAAAAATTGACATATATTTTGGTACATAGTTTAACATATATTACAAATTGTTCAAGTCTTTTTCCTGAATGTAGTTATTGATTTTCTACGGCTAGTTTTTGATATCCTAGAACTGCTTTTAACACATTTTTGACTGGTACCGAATAAACTCGTGTATTCACTCGCAAAAAATGAAGATAATTTAGGATGAAGAATAGTCCCATTGGATTAATTTTTGATCAACTGAAAATTGCTTTACAAGAAATGTACCTTTTCTTTGATCTGAATGTATATCAGGCAATTTGTCACATATCCTCATATTTTTTCAATTAAATCGTGAATCTGAGACTTCCTGATAAAGAAAACATAATTCAGAATATAAAAATTCCTTCCTTGCGCATCAGTTGCATGTCAACAATGTTAATTTCACATCCAGCAACTATTAATAGCTTTCCGGTTACCTTCAACTTAAGCTAGACATGTAAATTCTATTTTTCCTCCTTACTGAAATTCGGCTCATTATTCTATGGCATGTCATTTGAAGAGTAAAATTGAAAAAAGTGGCGAGTTAAGCGTGAATGTAAGAATTACGTATTTTTTCTAAATTTTTCGTATTTAATGTGAACTTATCAACTCGTATCGTATAATATATTTCTCCAGCAGAAAGACAAACCATGCATTAATTTGAGTTAAAACTTAAATAAATTATGAAAAAATTAGGTTAAGAAAAACTTAATACTCTCATACATAACGATGATAAATTACCTGTCAAAATTTCCACGGTTTGCAGTCACTATGAACTTTTATTGAATTTTTATGAAAATTTCATGCATGTTTGTATGTTTGTCACAGAGAATATTTCTGTTTCAGTAACCATTACATAAAAGTTAACAGTGAAATACATTCGAGGATGGAATTTGACAACCAAAATGATTTTTCAGTGGATCAAATGTACACTGCTGGCCACTGTAAATGCAACACCCTGAAGGAAACATGCAAATAACATGAAATTTACAACATGCATTAGCGGAGGTGAGATATGCAAATGATTAGAATTTCAGCGCAGACGCACATCACGCGCGCCTGTGGCGCCACTTCAAAGCGCTATTTAAGGCTTGGAGATTTCGACGATTTCAAGTTCGGCAATTGTGTTTTTCTTGTGGTTTTTAAAAAAACGATCATTTATGCCTCGTCGAAAACAGCGATCATCTTTTGATCAAGTATCCGAGTTCGACAGAGGAAGGATAGTGGCCTACCGAGATTGTAGATTATCTTTCAGGGAAATCGGTAGTCGTGTTGGACAAAACCAAACAACTGTAATGCGGATATGTGATCGTTGGATGCAGGAGGGTACGACGGACCGGCGTGTTCGATCGCATCCACCTCAGCGCACCACTTCACGTGATGACAGGCAAATTGTGCGCATGGCAGTGACGGATCGCTTAGTCACATCACGAACCATAGCGCAGCACATGCAGTCTGTAACGCATCATCCTGTGTCTGCGCATACCATTCGACGCCGTTTACAGCAGAGTGGTCTGTCCGCAAGACGTCCATTGCTTTGTCTACCCTTGACGCAGAACCACAGACGTCTCCGCCGCCAATGGTGCGATGACAGAAGGATGTGGACGGCAGAATGGAATGAAATTGTCTTTACTGACGAGTCACGCTTCTGTCTGCAACACCACGATGGTCGCATTCGAGTCTGGAGACACCGTGAAGAGAGGATGCTGAACAGCTGCGTTATGCACCGCCACACTGGTCCTGCACCGGGTATTATGGTATGGGGCGGTATTGGATATCACTCTCGCACACCTCTAGTACGCATTGCCGGTACTTTAAACAGCCAGCGCTACATCTCCGATGTGTTGGAGCCAGTTGTCCTTCCTTACCTACAGGGCTTGCCCACAGCCATATTTCAACAGGATAATGCGCGACCACACGTGGCACGCATTGTCCAACAGTTCTTCGTCAATAGCCAGATTGAATGGCTTCCCTGGCCGCCTCGCTCTCCGGATCTTTCGCCGATAGAAAACATGTGGTCCATGGTTGCTCTACGATTGACCCATATTCCATCCCCAGCTGCCACAGCAGATCAACTTTGGCAACGTGTGGAAGCTTCTTGGTCTGCTGCACCCCAAGAACTCATCCAAAGTCTCTTTGAATCAATGCCGAGGCGTGTGGCAGCGGTGATCTCCAACAATGGCGGCTACTCTGGCTACTGATTTTGGCAGGAACCACACTTCACAGAAGTCTATAAATTTAATCATTTGATACTTGGTCAACATGTTACCTACAAAATAAATTTTGTTGTGATATCTCTTGTCTTTCTTGGTGTTGCAATTTGGGTGGCCAGCAGTGTATTTTGCATTTTTATTATGTATGGAAACTTAAAGTTACGAGTAAAATTTGTATCAGTAGCAAAAATGGAAACAGTCAAAACTATGACAGACTAAACGGACTCAAATTGAGTTTTTAAGCAAAGTAAATGATATACGCTCCTAAACATCGAAATGCAAAATGAATAGTTTAACTTTGAAACGCAAATAGCAACGTAACGTATAATTTAACTGATTATCATATGATTTCGTAAATGAATACAATATCTATTTTTTATCTGAAACATTTTGTATGTCAGTTAACATTACTTTTCGGAAAGTTGTATCAGTAAAAAAGGGCAGTATAAATACTAATATTTACTGACAATTTATATCACAGCTTAGCTGGTGCTCTGAGAGCTATAATCTTTTTTTTTAACCCACAAGAACTCATAGAGATTTCAAGGTTTTTAACTTTCTAACTTTGCTGCAGTTAAACTGGTCTTATAATGAAGTGTGTTGCATATCTAATGGGAGTTACCTTCTTTGAACAGGTGCAATTATTGTTGAGGACTTTACTTTCATTATCTAAATTCTATACAAATGGACGTATTTAAAAGATTGGAATGAGTAAGGTCACAAGTCCGCGGCTTGTTAAAATTGGGGTAGAAAGAAATAGCCTTATGCTGACTCCACTTCAAAGGTGGCAATGACATAAAACATGTATCTTCGGTATTGCGCATGCGTAAAAAAAACACTTTTATCTCTTCCTGTTTGTGTCAGTCTTTTGTCTCCGAGCTTTGAAGTCTTGGAAACAGCCAAACTTTTATCTTTGTAGCCATGCTCGACAGCCAATAATAGAAAGATTGTGGCGTTCAATCGCTGACCGATCTCTTTCCGTGAACACCTTGTTTAATTCGATTTCTGTTGATGTTTTTAAACCAATACAGACGTCTTTCATCATCAGTCAGGAGTTCTAAAAGCAATCGCCTTGGCTTCAGGAGGATCTCTATCAAACACGAACGCGACCTGTCAGCAATCTTGCAGAAGCAGAAGAGGAAAAATTTTTTTCCTTCCGAGAAGAAGCTTATCCACATAGAGATATAAAATATCTCTTTCCCCGTTCCCAAACAGTGCGAGGGCTTTTTGGGACAGCCACAGTGACAAGCAACAAAATGTTTTTGTCTTTTCTTGCCGCCGCTGTTGGTGTGGAGCCACCATTAGTGTTAAAAGATATAACAATCAAGAAACCGCTACATGCATTAATTGCCATTGCTACCTTTAACCACCAGCACCGTACCTATAAATGTAAGCATTGCTACTAAACGAACCAATTACTTACTTTGTGAATCTAATCACAGAAATTTAATGAGAAAATTGGTTTTATGGAGAACTAAATTAAACAAAAATTTTACTCTTAATATCCGTAGGAGTTAAAAGGCTTAAACAAAACAGTTAAAACTGTAAAGGGTTTACAAGTTATAAGAGTTTGAGCAAAGTTAATACGTTAAACAGAATGTAGTACTTTAACATTTATCTACTAAATAGTTTTTAGCCCTTTTAAAGATCTACCTTTAAAATGAATGTGTATCATTAGTTTCATGTGTATCATTGGTGTTTAAACTACTCATTTTATCTTACAGCACAGGTGTTTCGACCAATAAATTATTAACTCCAATACGTCAATGGAGAGGTTCAACTATGACGTTTTAACTACGTAAAAAGTTTCAAAGTTTCTAAATAAATTACATTTACTTGTTCAATGTTTCAAACCCTTTTGATAAGATGATGAACGTCATCTTACATGCTTAAATAATTTTCAGATGGATGAATATTAATTTATCCGCTTTAATGAGTTTTGGATTGATGAACTTTAATTCGCACGCTTCGCAGATTTTCGTTGGGGAAAATTTGTTTTTAAAATAACTTTGAAAGAAATGTTAATGTATCATTATTCCTTTCAATATGGCAAAAATTATTTTGAAATATGTGTTTACTCGGATACATCGCAGCTCCTTCAAGATAGATGTATATTTAGATATTTTATGGAGCAGTCATTTTTTTCCTTTATAATCGGTCTGAATCCTTGAGCGATATGTCAAAAAATCACTTGTTGTATCAATAGATAAAGTAGCAAATGTACGATTAAATATATAAGTGAGGATCAAATAAAAACGGAACATTGGTTATAATTTGGCTTATTTTTGTATGAGTGTGCTGCAAATTTGTGAAGAGACAGAGCGGGAGGAAAGGAAGACAACCCCTGTATCAGAAATGGATTTGCACTAGGTAGTCCACCAGGATACAAGTGATATGCGCTGGCGTCGACGAACATTATCGTCCGGCAACAGTATATCTTTACAGCATCTTATAAGATATCGTGATGAGGACAATTTCCTCGAAAGAAATGTGTCAGTTGATGCATCTTGGTGTCATCGCATTCAAACAGAAAGCAAACGACAATGCCAACAGTGGAAACATCCGAGCTCCCCATGACCGTGGTCAAGTCATCAACGCTGATCAGTACTGCCCTAAACTCCACAGTTTGCGCACAGCAATGATGGCCAAACGGCTTGGCTTGTTGTCCTCTGGAGTGATTTTGCTGCATAACAACGCGCCGCCACATATGTTCGCTCTTACAATTCGACACGTTGGTGCAGTTTCGGTGGCCAGTGTAGCGACACCCAACATATAGTCTAGTCTGTATCTATCGCCATGTGGCTGTCACATATTTGAAGCACTGAAAACGGCATTGAATGGTCACCGTTTTTTGCTCGGACAGCGAAGTCATGGTTCGAAATTGGTTTCGATCTCAGCCAAAGGACTTCTATGAGCAGGGTATTCACAGTGGGACAAGTGCTTGTGTAGCTTTGGAGATTACGTTTGAAACAAACTATGTCATTTCATTCTGTAGCTCCTGTTCGCCTTTCATTGGATCCACCCTTACACACATATACACACACACACACATATATATATATATATATATATATATATATATATATATATATATATATATATATATATATATATATATATATATATATATATATATATATAATATAGATGAAAGAGAAAAACAGTGAGCACTAAAGCTACTACAGCCAGGAACCAAAAACATAAGATAAGATTGAAAGAGGTTTTAGACAATATCTCATCATCAGTAGTGTCAATACTGTCGAAAAACCTAATGGACTGTTTCAGATAAGTATGATCTGTACAATAAACATACTCAGACACCATACAGTCCATGAAAAACAGAAGAATTGAATTAAGAGTTACTAACCATATAACACCAAGACTGTTTCTAGACAGAGTGGAAGTTAAGAATAAGTAACCGCAAGATGACTGACGTCACAAAACTTGCAACCATGGAGATTAACGAAACACAGAAACTGACCTACTATGGATAATGTGTTTTAGGACAATTAATCCTTTATCAATTTAGTTTTTTTATTTGTATTACTAAGAGTTATTTTTCTTATTTTTATTTTTACTTTATTTTTTATTTTATTTTTATATTTTATTTTTAGTAGTTATTTTATCTAATTTTAGTGATTATTATGATTTACTTATTAATTGCAATAGAACAAACAATTCATTAAAACTAAAACAACCAATTATGTGTTTGGATAGACTATCGGGGTAATAATTACGTGTTAGCAAAGCTATAAATTCTAAAATATGCTTATTCCTATTGTCTTTAGAGCATAGCTTATTTATACGAACTAACTGATTTACAATAATTTTATTAAAAACAGATTTATGTAAACAGGTTAGGTAATTTTGAAATTTAACAATATTAAAATCATAATCAGATCTTTTGTCGTATAAGTTAAAAGTAAATTTGCTTTGAGAGTTTAATTTAATATTAATATCTAAAAAGTTTACATTAATATTATCTTGGCTACTTTTATTTAGTTCCAGATTAGGAGGGTAAAAATTTAAGTATATAGGATTATTACTTTTATTAATGACTATTATATCATCTATATATATCAATATATTGTAATTGCAATTATCTATATTATTAATTTCAAAATAATGTAAGTATAAATTAGCTAGCATACTTGAAGCATTTCCACCTTGTGGTACACCTTTGGTCTGTAAGTATATTCTATTATTATGAACTATGTAATTATGTTTAGTTACCAAATCTAGTAGCCTATTGAAACGAGTAAGATTAATTTCATTACCTAAGTATTGAATATTATTTTGTACTAACTGTCTATCTATCTATCTATCTATATCTATCTATCTATCTATATCTATCTATCTATCTATCTATATATATATATATATATATCTATCTCTATCTATCTATATTTATATATATATCTATATATATATATCTATATATATATATATATCTTTATCTATCTATATATCTATATCTATATCTATCTATATATCTATATATATATATATATATATATATATATATATATATATATATATATATATATATAAATAGGCTGTGTTAATATTGCAGTTTGATCGGTATAGCTGTAATATTGTAATTTATAAAATACCGACTTTTCTGTTAATGGAATATTAATTGAAATAATGATATCGACATTATGTTTCTTGCAGATGTAAGAGGTTTAATCTTTATTTTTTAATCACATAAACTGGAGGTTTTGTAGATTCATAACTTTATCATTACTTGATAAAGAATATTTTTTTAAAGAATGTTTAAGTACGTTACGAAATTCCTTTTCATCTTGATTTTATACTGAAACCATCGAGATAATGCATATTTGCTTTGATCGAGATTTTAAGAATACATCCGTTTGAAGCAATATTTTCAAAAGAAAAAAAATAAAGCAGTGCAATACGACTCTCCCATTTTATATACATAGATAGGCATCTATAATAATTGAAAGGATATAAAGTTCTTTAAAAATTAAAATCAAAATCACTTTACCCACATTTTTTATTGTAAGAGCAAAGACGCAGAATATTTTTTTAAACCTTAATGAAACATCTATAGAACAGCACTATAAAAAATCGAGTCAAGTACGACCCAGAAAGTTGATGTAAAGAAATCTACTCAACGTATTCGTAAGAATTTACTCCGTACAGCAATCCCCAGTAACTCCATTTTGGGTGATTGTAGAATATCTTCCAGCAGACGTAATTTCTCCTGCACTGGTCAAACCAATCTTTCTCTTTAATCTCACGTTAAAGATGTTTCAAGGTAGGCTAAAAATTACGAATTATCTAAATCCATGGTAGTCGAATACTCCTGTAAATTCAAACAGAGAGTTAAATTTCTGATGCAAAAATTTTTAACTACAGTAACTCTATGCCTGATTAGATTTTATAGGAATTTTTTGGTGTCTATACAAATTCCTCTTCTTTAATCATTGATAGGTCTATGTTATTCTATATCTTCTGTGATATTCGGTATGTTAAAAATCAATAATTATTTATATCCTTATAGCCAAATACACGAATGAATTAGAACTGAAAGTTAAATTTCTGACGGTAAAGCTTTTCAGTGCACTAACTGTATACCTGAAGTAGATTATCTGGGTAAATTTTTTGTCTATAATAATTAATCTCTTTTAGTCAGTGATTTGTCTACATTATCCTTATCTGCTTTTATTTACGGTATGCTAATGATGGAGAATTATCTATATCCACGATAGCCAAATACACCCGTGAATTGAACCATAAATTTAAATTTCTCACGCGAAAGCTATAGTAACTTTATATCTGAATTAAATTTTCTAGAAAATTTAGCTAACAATACCAGTTTTTCTAATTTAGTAAATTATATGTCTACATTATCTTTATACGTTGTCTGAGAAAAATATATTAGCTGGCTTCTGCACGTTTTTATTTTCCATTTTCCACCGTTTACCATTTAATATCATTTAATACAACTGTTTCTTGCTTCCATTATGTTTCCTCGCTTCTATTTTCCAGGCTCTTTCGCAGATTCTTACATTATTTGTTTGCTTCGTTAACGGGTGTGTGTATCTTGCGTGGGTCGGCGGTCGTAAATTTTCTCCACCTTCTTGCATGCGTTTATATTTTCTTTTATCTTCTTCTGCTGTCGCCTCTCTCACGGCAGAAATTTTCTGTGAATACTCCTGTTTGTATCATAGAGTTTAATGATCCTCACATTTGTGTATTGCCCCTGTACACGATCACCTCAGTTGTGAGTTAAGTAAGTAGCAATTACTTAGGAAGAAGGAGATGTACCTGAATATTTTTATGCGAATTTTTAAAAACTGTGTGATCGTGATACTTAATCTTTTATTTACTATGCCAACTCAGGAACATACTTTCTTAATGTGGTATCTCAAGGGAATTTCCCATTCTGTGCTTTAATAAACCACTTAATCATCTTTGTACGTCGTATGCATGTAAAATTTAGCACTTTGTGTTAAATTTTGTGTTAAAAAATTACCCTATTTTCAGAACAAAATATGATTGTCTTTTTTAAAGTCCCTTTGATATAAGCGCCCCCCAGATGTCACCTATGGGTTTGTTAAGTCAAAATTGAGGTGACACTATAGGGTGGAGTTGGTTCCTCTATACCAGTGGTTCCCAACCCGCAGATGTCTGTGGACCACTAAGACAGAAACTGAACCCTGTGCAGACACCCCCCCCCCCACACACGCACACATATCGACTTGAGGGGGGACCATCCGGGGGTATGGGGTGTATAGAATGCCCCTCAAAAAGATAGATGCAGGATTAATGAACTCCATTTTGTTTCAACCTGGTTTTCAATCTTTAGAAATATATATCCTAAATCATTTAAACATACGTAGGTTACCCTAACATTACCCTAACATTTAAACATATCATATGAAAATTATTTTGTATTACATTTTAATAATAAAGTAATTATGTCGAACTTTTAAGAAATTTTAATTCAACACCTGATAGTCATCGGATATATTCGGACTATCTAGTTCAATGGACATTGATTTCAAAATCCCCATTTATTTGGCAACTTTTTTACATATGGTGTAGGACCACTCCCGAGGCTCTCGCGGACCACCAGTTTGGAACCATTGCCCTATACGGTGCCTGCCCTGAAATCAACCAACGATTCTCGTGATTAAAGTGCGAAAGTTTCATTGACAAATGATCCACATTGGGAAACAAGAAGAACTTTAAATGTGTTATATTTTCACATTCTTAACCAATATAACAAACTTCCACTTCCATACTTCCTTCTACAAAATTTTGCAAGACAGGGGAGAGTAATGTTTAGCAAAACTTGTTGTTGAGTAAATTTCAAAGCTATATATGCACTGCTGGCCCTTAAACTTGCAACACTATGAAGGTGGGATGATACAAATGTCAAATTTGGATGAAAGAAAGACGATGCTGGGATATGCAAATGATTTGCATTTAAACGCAATCGAATGGTGCCGGAAGAATAAACGGCATCTCAAACTCTGTATAAAAGGAAAATTACGCAGCAGGTTTCTCATTCGGAAATCGCAGTTGAATGTTAGTTGTTTGTGAGAAGATCGTGTTATGCCTCGTATAAGAAGTTGAAACGACTACCAGCACGTGTCAGAATTCGATTGCGGCAAGATCGTGGTCTAATGAGAATGCGGTTTACTGTTCCGCGATATTGCTACAAGTATTGGTCGGAATTCAACAACTGCCAAGCGAATATGAAATCGATGGGTTTAGGAGGGTCATACTGAACGCCATGCAGGATCTTAACGTCCACCCACCAGTAACGCCCGAGAGGACAGACATGGTGTCAGGTCGGCCTTATAGGATCGTACAGCCACATCTCGGACCTGGAGTCAGGAAATGGGCTTGTTTTCAGCACGACAAGTATCCGCACGGACAGTGAGATGACGTCTGGAGCAGCACGGACTGTCTGCACAAGGACCATTTTTTCGGCTTCCCTTAACACTAAAGCATAGGGACGCGCTGCAACAGAGGTGCGCCCAACGACAAAACTGGATACAGTGGTGGCACCATGTCGTCTTTCAGACAAGTTCCGGTTCTGCGTGCAGAATCATGGACATATCCGTGTCTGGAGGCACCGAGAAGAACTCACGTGGCCTGCTTGTATTCGATATCGTCATATTCCCTCACCCGGTGTGATGGTATGGACAGACATTGGGTATACGATACGAACTTCAGTGGATAACAACAAGAACCTCTTGTTCGCGTCGTCGGTAATCTAACCCTTTCACGGCGAACATCACATATACGTGACAGCTGCTATCTTCCTCATGTTACGCATTTTCTCCCGACTGTTACGCTCGCGTGGCAGAGAGAAAAGATTTCTGCTACGGACTGTCACTCATACGTTACAGTAGATCAGAACATTTCATTAGTTAATTTTGAGGACACTAGATGGTATCATATGAAATGTGGAATACACATAGTTGTGGCCTTGTTTTTCATATAAAGAGGGATATGACTCAAATGCTGGTGGTGTTTATTTGTAAACAAATGGAGAGACATATTTATTGCGACTGGCTGTCAGCGGTTCGGGGAATTTAAACTTTACACATGTTCTTTATTTATGAGTTATTTTGTTTTCCATATAGTGTTGGAAATATGGATTTGCCGTTTAGTTTTGAGGCGCAATCAGACCCTGATGCTGAGACATCTGATTTACTCCAATAGTTAGGTAAATACTGTAAAAAATATTCAAAACTGGAAAACAAAAATTTGTTAATTGAGAAATCATAAATGAATGTGTATGTAAACCATGTATAGCTTAAATATATAGATTTGTTCGAAAATATTACTATTTTGGAATTTTTCGTAAAATTAGGCTTAGCTCTTAAAAGAAAGAGCGGCCTGGAGGGAACGCTCAGGGGAAACATATTCGGCCTCAGTGGAAGGCGCGTAGTCGCTACAGCCGTCGCGAAAGGGCTAAACAGCCAGCTTTACATTTCTCAGAACTTAAAGCCGGTAAATGTGCACTCTCTTCAAGGCCTCTTAGATGTCATCTTCCAACAAGATAACGCAAGACTTCATGTTGCTCGTGGTGTTCTGACCTACCTCGACACACAGAGCGTTCGACTGTTGCCCTGACCAGCTCGTTACCTATATCTGTTACCAATTGAAAACCTCTGGTCAAGGGTTGCTGAGAGACTGGGTCTCCACCGCGCTGCAGCCACTACGGTTGATGAATTGTGGCATAGGCTTGATGCAGGATGGAATGACTTGCCTGTATCTTTCATCCAAGACAGTTCGATTCGACGCCTAACCGGGTTAGAGCTCTTCTTAGCTGCCAGAGGCCGAAGGTGTGCGCACTAATTTTGGACCTAGTATACTCTCATATTGCCTAAACATTTAATCATGTTTTCTTCCTACTATGCTGTATACGTGCAGTAAGTAAAATTTTGTTATTTGCTTTCCTTCCTGGTATTGCATTTTTTATGGCCAGCAGTATATATATATATATATATATATATATATATATATATATATATATATATATATTGCAATGTGTTATTTTAAGATAAGGTGCAAATGCGATATGAAGGTGACTTATAATCCTTGGAAATCATCTTAAAAGAGAGCAAAATTAAATATTTTGTTAAATTTCAAAATTGTAGCAACTACAATCTAGACACAAGTCTGAATTCATTATTATATCTGGAACCTAGGAAAGAATTTCCTTCATTTCTTGGATACTCTGGGTGAAATATGCAATAGTTTAAATTATTCGCAACTAAATTATTATTTGCCACTAAATTAAAACTTAGTAAGGTCTTATGGTTAACACGATACCTAAATTTCACTACTAAACATTTAGTTCTTGCGCAGCTAGAAATATATTAACGTAAGGTTGGAAACATTGTTGTAATGTCACCCATCGCAGGTAAGATAGACGTAATATTTCAACAAAGTTGCTTCATAACACTATGCTATATTAAGAGAGAAAATCTGTCTGAAGTTACTTTATTAATATAGAGAGTCTTTGTGTCCATGGAAGAGCTAGTTTGTGGTACTTTGTGGCCCTATAATTTATGGCGATAATGAGAGAATTAATTAAATTCATCTTAGTTTCCTTCGCGATTTAAGATTACCATCTCGTGACAGTGCAGGATCTTCTCATATTGAAACAAAGATAATTTTTAAAAAAATGATGATCACAGAAAAATGTACTAATAAGAAACGATTTAAATTGTGTATTTTGCTTCTCTTATTCAAGATAAATTTTACAAACAGATTCCCTCCCCACACGTTGACATAACGAGAAAACTGAAATTTAATACTTGTGAAAAAGAAAACGTATTCACAGTGTAAAAAAGCATGCAATCAATCATCAATCAATCAAGATATATATATATATATATATATATATATATATATATATATATATATATATATATATATATATATATATATATATATATATATATATATATATATATATATATATATATTATGTATATGGAAATTCTTTCGTTGATATTTCAGAGGTTCTAATATCCAGATAAATATATTTGGTAAAAACACAGAACTATGTACAAAAATGAAACGATTTGAATTGCTTTTTTGCTTCTTTCATTCAAGACTAACTGCCTCAAACAGATTCCATCATCCTGCACAAGCGTAATGGGAAAACAGGCAAATAAAAACTTGTGAAAAATAAACCGACTCCAGTGTTAATGAAAGGAAACACGACTTACAAATGCAACATCTTAAAAGCAAATGATGCAGGAAAACAAGCAGAAACAATGGAGAAACGGAAGATTACAAGCTTAAAAGAGGCTGTCCTCCTAACAAGGAGAGAACATAGCTTTTAAAAGTTTGAGATCCATTTTTACCTTTTTGGGTAACACAAGGACCCAAGGCAAACGGTTGCAACTTTAAAAATAAGTACGATCACAGCTTCAACGCATTTGGCGAAACGAAACAACGAATTAATTTCTGTTTAGAAAGCGGATGGCCTTTAAACTTTAGGAAAAGTGAATTTTTATTAAAAAGGTAATAAGAAAAGATGGTATGTAAAAGAAGAGGTATAAACAGAATGGAAATATACAGAAATTGAAACAACCTTAAAGATTTAAAATGAAACATGTTTCCATTAAAGTACGCTCTCTGATACGCTAACAGTATTCATGCCAATCTTTAAATTTTTCTCCTAATTTCTAAATGTGTCCAAGGCATGAATTAAAAGAATGTGAACAGAAGTTCTGATATGTTATCACACAAAGACAAATACCATTGAAGGATTGTACACCGGCTTATACATATTTTAAACTTCCGAACCTTATTTAAAAGTTTATACATCAAATTATTCCTATGGTTCCAAGACAGAAAAATAAAAATCCTTAAGTTAAGATTTCATATGGTATCACTCAAAGACAAACAGCACTGGAAAATGTATATCGGAATGCAAACATATTAAACTTTAGCAGATTGTAGTGTCTAAGTTCAAAAGATAAAACACTAAACAATTTACCTATGTTCAACGGCACTAACAATATAGTTAGCTGATGATCTAAGATGTGATCTGAGAACCAGATGTGCATGTACACTAGGGCGGAGCGTAAAAAAAAAAGTTTTCGAATTTGTTTTTGCCCTAGTGCGGAAAAGTTGGGTACTGGTGGGTAGGTCACGTATGCAAAGTTTTGGGAAAAACAAAAAATATCTTCCGTCTCCATTTCGGTCGGGATTTTTAGCAGATTTTTACAATACAGTTAAAAATGTGTATTTCCATTGTTTTGTATGTGGTACACATACATTGTTTTGTATTGTGTGTACACTTTCACGATGAACTCTGCCAGGGTTTGAAGTTGGTTTGAAGGCTCTGACGAGCTAATGTATAAACGCTTTATTCGATTTGCAGTTGTTAGCCAACGTGTATGAGACATTTTCCCAGGGTTCTTTCGTGACAAACTTGATGAGCAGTTTCTATATGTGACAGCTTGACAAATATCCCAAAGCTATCGCTTGTGTGTGCTAAGATCCTTTATGTCGATTTTCGGAAATTCGCTCGATATGTCTACAAATCTCACAAGTGGGAAGTTTTTACAATTTTCCAAAGCTTTCCCAGTAAGACCAGAAAATGCATTAGGGCCACTCGTTCCACCATCCAAATGTTGCACTAAATGTCGCGTGGCAACTCATTTGCGTGTAACTGGCAGATAAACTAGTGCAAGGGTTTCCCAATGGCTTCCCCAGAAAGACGAATCACGCCGATTTTATAGCCAGAATTAGCGACTGTTCCATCGCACCCTATTTCTACTAGTTGATGAATGTCAATATTCTTATTATCCATGAATTGCAGCATCATTTGAGAAATACTCAAAGCTGATGATGAGGTTAGTGTTATGTGTCCAAGGTACTTGCTTCCAGGTTCCTTAATCATTATAAAGTGTTATTCCAGGACCGTTTTCTGGTACATCTTTCCCCTCATGCTCTCTTGCATTAGAATTTTGTCTTTCCTTCCGTCAAAATAAAGTCCCTTCAGTGGTTCTTGCTGTCTTTCATTTCTTTGCTGGTATTTTTTCTGAATTTTTTTCCTCTCTCTTCTTATTTTATGTCTATCAATTGCATTTAAAGTGTCTGTTTCGGTAATCATCTCCAAATCTTCCAAATCAGCGTTTGCAATGACAGTTCCAACCCGATCTGAAACTCCGGTTCTGTCCCAAGTTATAGCTACTGCTGGGTATCGGCTTGATCGTAACGTCTTTTTCCCTTCAGATTGAGTCATCCTGGATGTGGATAGGGAAAGCTTCAAATAATCTTTGTCACTATCGGAGTTATGTGGATCCACGTCAAAATCTGGATCAGGAAATATGATCCTAGATGAAGTAACAGATGGCGAAACGTTTATTTTAAGAGTTACTGCTTTTGTCTCTTTCTGCTTCCTATCGGCTCGTTTCCTCAGCTTTCAGTGTCTTTTAAGTCAACTGCTCCTATGGACATTTGCCTAAGTTCCCGTTGGTCTATAAGAAAAGATCTTTCCATATCAGTGATCCTTTTATGCTTTGGGCAAGAACATTTTTTAAAAGAAACACACTTACATGAAGAAATATTGAACGATTTCTATGAGTCTTTCACGAAGGTTTTAAGCTTCGTTTCTAAAGTTGTTGTTGACAATGTTTTCATGCCAAAATATTTCTTTACCTTTCTGTACGCAGTGTGTCAGCTGCTTCCATTTTGTATTAAGCTTCGAACTACCTCTGTATTTTATTTAAGAACAAAATAACGAGTTGCATACAAAACAATGGAAATACACATTTTTAACTGTATTGTAAAAATCTGCTAAAAATCACGACCGAAATGGAGACGGAAGATATTTTTTGTTTTCCCCAAAACTTTGCATACGTGACCTACCCACGAGCAGTGGCGCCGGAAGAGTCAAATATAGAGGGGGGCAAAGTAAAATAGATTAAAACTTTTACACCTTTATTATTAAAAATGCATATATACGGTTATAAAAAATAGACTTTCATGTTATTTTATGTTATATTATGCCCTATCACAGGTCAACGTGTACGCGTTTCAAATGCATCGGATTCAAGATTCCCTTTCGCGATGAAAAAACATCGTGTAGGGTTGCTTTTGAATCGCAAAAGCAAACATCTGGAATTGGCGTTTAAACGCGCTTGAGTACCTGAAATTGGCGATTAATCCCTCCTGCGTATATGGAATGGCGTTTATCGCGCTTGCGTTAACGAGTGTGAGGTTGCAATTTAGTATTCAGTTTTGTTAGGCTTTATGATTTTAAATGAAAATTCTAATATTTTATGAGCGCTAGCTTGGTAGAAACAAAAAATTCAATTTTCTAGGGGGGGGGCGAGTGCCCTGGCTTGCCCCCCCTTTCCGGCGCCGCTGCCCACGAGTACCCAATTTTTCCGCACTAGGGCAAAAACGAAATCGAAAACTTTTTTTTTACGCTCCGCCCTAATGTACACATATAAACTTTAGCACATAGTTAAAAAAGATAAAATTTTGAATACTTCACCTGTGATTCCAGAGCAAGAAAATAAAAACTATTAGCTGTGGATCGAAGATGTTTCACACTAAGACACAAAATCAAATTCCTGTGGAAGAATGGAGAAATGATAGGGAAGATATACATATATATATATATATATATATATATATATATATATATATATATATATATATATATAATGTTTTGTAAATAGTAATGTATGAATTAAAAGGATAGCATATTAAATAATTTACGTCAAGGACAGGAAAGTAAAAATTATTATGTAATTATCGAAGATGTATCACGCAAAACTACAAATGCAAATAACAATGGGAGAACGTAGACGGATATCTAAGCATATTAAGTTTTTGCACATGGTAGTTTCTGGGTAAAAAGAGCTATAAATTAATTTTTTCCCCTCTTATTGAAAGTCAGGAAAATAATGTAAAATGTAGATGGAGATTCAAGATGTTTTGTTAAACAAAAATACCATCGAGAGGATGAAGAAAGGTATAAACATATATTAAGCTTCCGTACATGGTAATGTTTGAGTTTTAAAAAAAAGCAAAATATTAAATTAATCATTTCTAATTACTTTGTGATAATGGAATCCCAAGGGGTTAAACACAAAGGATGTTTAAGTATGTATAAAAAATAAATTTATAAAAGTAATAAATACATAAGTATAAACTGTACAGTACAATAGTGTGCTGCATAAAATGCTTATTTCGATTCTGTAACGCTAAATTGTACACTGCCCCTAGAATCTAATTTTCGAATTCGCCCAATTACTATCAATATATACCATGCTACAGAAGCAAAACAGAATTTACGGCCTTATGATATGCGAAAGCGCTGAAATTCTGATGTTGTATTGATGGTTAAACGCTAGGGGATAAAAACTGATATCAGATGTGCTTAGATTGCAACGTGTTTTTCTCTGTTAGAAACAAACAAAAAGATTTCCTTTAAAAAGTATAAATCATTATTTATAAGGGGGGATGTATATCCACTCTAACCAACTCCAGAGAAAAACAACTTAATAATGTCTCTGGAGAAAATAACGACAGAAAAATCTTCTTTCCAGTTTACAACGGAAAACTCTTATCTTATTTTGGCAATACACTAGATGCAGCGCAAAATGTTGTTTCTTGAGGGCAATAAACATTTATATGTTCCATAAAGAAAACAGGAGTTACCGTTGTTTATCACATTTTTTTACGTCAATTAGTTTTTAGAAGCAACCCTTTTCTGTTTGTTGGTTTGACTTTTAAATATTTAAAAACGGGAAACAGTAATCACAATAAATTTCAACCACTTCTAACACCTATCCTGTTATGTAAACATAAAACGTACCACAAACATGTTTATTCACTTTTACAATATTAAATCGTTGCAGTAAATTACCACAAAAGGGAAACAAAATAATACTTTTACTAACTCCGAAGAAACCACTTCGCAATAATGTTCATTATATATACCAGGTGATCATAATTAAATTTGGCCTATACAGATCCCTCTGTAGCTGTAAATAAAAGGCGGATTCAGCTGACATTTTGCACATAGACGATTCAAAGGATGCGATGAAAGATTCCGCAAAAATAAAATAAAATAAAATATGTCCCCTAGGGAGCGCTTTACATTACAAATGCTTGAAAAGTCATGCAATAAATAATTGTTCACAGTAAAAAAGTCATTTAAAACTTTATTTTTACATTCTCAAGCATTATGATGTTTAAAACTGTTCTTTTTACATTTTGAAGCATCATGGCGGTACAAGAGTTGATAAATGTGACACTGCAAGTGAAGAAGAAAGCAATCTTATTTGCATAAGCATACGAATTAAAAGTGAATTCTGGTTATAAAGTGGATACGATCGGGTGAGAATCATTCTTCAGTTACGATGGCAATTAAATTACAAGAACGTGTTTTAATCGTAAAACTTTTTTTAAAATCAAAACCACGTAAATGCTGTTGCAGCTCTTCGCGAATTTCAACGTGAAAAGAAATTGTGTCGGGGTTAATGTCTCCACAAGGTGAAATATACATGATATCTAGCATTGAAAATACTGGGTGTTTAAGCGTTCAACGTGGCAGAGGACGAAAGCCTTTCAGCGAATAAGTTGTTTCAGAAGTAGCAACGGCCATTGTCGAGCAGTCACTGACAAATTATCATGGAGTCAGCAGTGCACGTGCAGTGTCACGACAATTAGATGTACCGTATAGCACGTGCAGAAGATCCCCGAGAAAAATAGATAAGCTTGTTTTCCGTATAAGATCAGCCACAACCAGCAACTGCTTCTTACCGACAATGACCGTCGCTTATCTTTTGCCCTGACTTTCCTTGCCCGAATGGAAGTCGGTGATTCCTGGCCGTGGAATATTCTCTGGTGTGACGAGGCTCATTTGTATCTGAACAGAACAGTGAACACCCAGAATTGTCAAAATTGGGCCTTGGAAATCCACGAGCATTCTACACAATTTCAGAACACTCGCCAAAAGTCACCGTCTGGTGTTGATTCACTTCCTAATACATACTTGGACCATTCTTTTTCGAAGAACTTAAAGATAATGTCCCTGTCACAGTTCTGAAATCGCCTTCAGATATCGTGAAATGCTCAGCAGAAACGCTCAGTTTCGTTTTACCTCAACTCCAGCAGCGGCAATTCCTTAAGTCTATTTCATTTATCAAGGATGCTGCTCCTCCACATAGTGGACTCTGTGTGCGGAAATTTTTTCGAAATTATTTTACGAATGACAGGGTTAATAGCCTGATCGTTTCCTACTCTTTTGTCAGTCCGTTCTCTCGATCTCACTCCGTGTGAATTTTGGTTATGGGGCCATTTAAAGAACGTTGTTTATACGGCGAATGTTACCATTTTGCCTGACCTGAAGGACCGCGTAACATTGTATGTTCGACAGATTACTGGCGACCACATGCGGTATGCTGTTGAACACACTGTTCATCGCCTGCGCATTTTACATACTAATGAGGGAGTCCACATTGAACAATGTTCTTTACATCGCTAGATAGTGTGCAAAAAAAATGCTTGCATTGGAATTTGTAGAATGTTTAAATCATTTCCATGTAATGCGCGCCTAACGGAACTTTTTTTTCGGAATCTTTCAGTGCATCATATGAATTGTCTATCTGCAAAACTTCAGTTCCATCCGCCTTTTAGTTACAGCTACAGAGGGCTCTGAATAAGCGAAGTTTAAATATGATCACCTGGGATAAATTTATATATATATATATATACATATACAGTGGTGTCCAAAATTAAGGTAAAACAATGACATTTTTGACAATAATTCAAATAGATACCAGTAAAATTGTTCAAAATTTTGCCATCTATATTTTGGGGAACAGACAACACAATGTTAGCATCCTGTTTTGATATCAATGGTGTTTAGCATAAGTATGGTAGGAAAATGCGAATGTGAACATTTCGGCATCTCGGATGTCCTTTTTTGGTCTGCAGATTTGTCCTTTTCCCCTTAAATCCGCCAACGTAGAAGGATTCCCGAGTGAATGAGTTGTCATAACCGTTTAGACAACTCATTGAGATAAGAGTCAGCTTGGAACCGGCCAGTCTCTTGTGGAGGCGACTCAATGGCTACAAATGGCATCCAAAGTGCTATCCAGATTTTGATATGAAATCGAAACAACTTGTAACATCATCAACAAGCCCGGTCAAGTCCGACCAAGAACGAGAATACCTGCACATGATCTGTACGTGGCATTAAATGCGCGACCGCATTGTTAGATGACGGCTAGAGAGAACTGGAGAGTCTTTATCAGGATTTTTCTTCTGCGTCTGTAACAACAGTTACCAGGCATACTGTATACATACGCCTATGAGAGAGTACCTTTACGCCCGGTTACCAGTGGTATGTCCCCCTCTAACCATATCACACAAGTGAATCCGTTTGACGTGGAGTCGAACACATCGTTTTCGGACACAAAATTGGGGGCGTTGTCTTTTCACTGATTTGTCTTGATTGAGTACACGAAGGGATTTTCGAAAGGTATTTAGCTGGAGACA
This sequence comes from Dolomedes plantarius, assembly GCA_907164885.2. NCBI lineage: Eukaryota > Metazoa > Arthropoda > Arachnida > Araneae > Dolomedidae > Dolomedes > Dolomedes plantarius. The sequence continues at coordinate 116,268,271 of OU015492.1, forward strand.
TCCTGGGATCTACTATCATACCTACAACGTAAGGAAAATCGATGTCATTTAGTGGTAAGGGAATCCTTGTCAGGGACGACATCATGTTGGGTGTAATGGTGGGATCGTATAGTAGTTAATTTATAATGTATTATAACAACAAACACTCTTGTATTGAATGGAATATTAATGGTGGGACCTGATTTATTGGTATAATAAAATATATATACACTCAAAATACTGATAATCCTTCACACTTCGTTATTATGCATATCGATCACATAAGTTTACTTAGCACAACTCAATTAATTAATAATCATGACTCTATCACTAAGGACATTGCTTAGATAAATACACTTATCACAACTCAATTAATTAACTATCATCATATTAACTTTATTAAATTATTCATATAACACTGCGTGCCTTAATTTAATCATGTACTTAATCATTACTTAACGTCCATTCAATATTTATCTACACCCAAATTATCATTCTTAAGTTAAACTCAATTGCGACAAGGGAGCATTGGACTACACAAGTTGGGAATCGTAAGACAATACCTTCATTTTGGAGTATGCACTTGTTACTGCTGTATAATCGAAATCGCTCGTTGTCGGCTGTATTCAATCTTACTTTGGGAATTCTGCGGATGTAGTCAACGGTTCCGGGTCACGTTCTCAACAGTCTACGAGGGAATCGGGTCTGGCATTCACGTCTGTCGACTTTGATTAAACGCTGGATCGATACATCGGGCGTACTATTCACTGCATTAACAATTCTTTTATCCCTGTCCAGTAACGATTCAGACTTCTCCACACATCACCAATCGGATTGCAATAGTTCTTTCTCGTTCCCTACTCTCATAATTTTCGTAGGATCTCAGCTACTGATTACCAAACGCATCGCAGATGAATTAACAGTCAATTTGATCTTCATGAACTCGAGCAGACTCTCCATCGGACAGTTCGTATAATTCATTTCTTATCGGGTCAGATAACTCATCTACTGCAACAGCATCTCTCTAGCTCCTCATATCATCACCCTCGTCGTCTGGTCAAAAGTCAAACCAAATCTTTTGATGAGTCAATATATCTCTATTAATATACCTATTTACTATTTATCCTTTTTCTTAATTTTCTATGTCCCCCCACCCTTAGAATCCTATTGATGTCTATCATTTCATCTTTGTCAACGCCCACTTCTCTCATTCATTTGTGGTTTTAATCATAGGCTTCTCCTTGACCATTTCAAGTCATGTGGGGTGTCTCAACACCATGCCCCCATTTTTTGTATATATTTTTTCCCAGACATCTACTCTCACCGCGCATTGATACTTTTTTATGGCCTGCGCTTGCGGCTCTTGCTTGTGGTCCTTTATTGCTGTCATAAATTCTTCTCTAATCTTCCTTTCCTGCCTTTTGCATCTTTTTCAATTATCTTCTTTTCCCATGTATGCTTTCTAGCATATTCTCTAAATATTTTATTTTGCCGTCTAATGTCACCGGCGCCATCGCGTTCAATAGTCGTACACCGCTGTATGTCTCCGATGCAGGCAGTGTCACCGCACAGCGCTATAGGAATGAGGTCATTCCAACATACATAAGGCTATTGCTGCCTGTCTCGGTTTCATTTTTATGGACGATAATGCAAGGCCACGCAGAGATACCCTTCTCGACGATTTTCTGGAGGAGGAGGAGGAGGATATTCGTCGTATGGAATGACCAGCGATGTTTCGGGACCTAAATCCTACAGAATATGTTCGGGAGGGTATAGGAAAAGCCCTTGCACAGCGTCAGCACTCTCACAGATCCTTTTCGGCGTTAAAATCCACGCTTTTAGAATAATGGGATGTGTTTCCAAAAGCATCGTAGACAGTGAAACAAAATATTATTGTTAGTAATCCCGAAATGGGTTGCCCAAACGATTTAGCAGCTTGGCTATATTTTTCATACAATGTTTTGCTGTTCGCAAAGTACATTTTTTCATAGCGTTAAATATTATTTGTCATAAAAATGTGAAATCAGTTTAAAAATAAACACCTTAATTATCGAGTTCAACAATATGCATGAAGAAATAAATAAAAAAATATTTTTTTCATAAGCTTGTTAAAAGCTATAAAGAGGACAGGAATGGAGAAAGAAAAGTTTTACAAAAACTATATATTACGATATTTTATATTAAAAAGGACGATAGATCAATGTATAATTCATAACTCCTAGAGTAGAGAGATGCCTTAAAAATCAAATTTAATTTCAAATTTTATTTTTTGAAATGAGATGCACATCTTTATCATTTTTTATATTATATTAGTAAACAATTGGTTTAATCATATCCAAGAAATAATGAGAAGATATATTTAATACACGTATAAGATGCAGCATTGAAAAAAAGGTCTAATGGGAACAAAATTTAACTCTACAAAGCCGGATGCAGCCAAAATGATCCTTTTAAATTTTGATCTTTCAAAATTTCTATTTTTATAAATGTTAGCAATCAAGCTTTCTGTAACTTTTCCTAATTACTTCCTTTACTTAATGTAATAATTTACGTTTGTTTTGCTTTTTCTATCCTTAAAAAAAGGACGTTATCAATTTACCTAGAATGCGTGGGAGGGTGAAAATGACTCATTTCATATTTTTAAAAAAAATTAATTTGGCGGGACCGCTGCAACCATGTGTTAATAGTTACATATAAACGTCCACTATCGTTTTCAGAAGCTAGTTTTGAGTTCAAGTATCAAACCGTATATATCCACGATACAACTCCAGGTAAAATATTTCCAAGCTGTATTATCTATGTATACCCAGATGTACGCCAGAAGATTCAATGTACTTACCTCGAAATTCAATGCATCATCATTTGTCATCTTTAGAAGGATAAAATAAGTTCGTTGCTAGGCATTGTTACGAACTTTTTAGACAAGTTTCACTGCCCACACAAATTTTTATTTAAAGACGAATTCTGAAAAAAAAAATGTTTCCCGCGGAATAAATACTCTGAAAGATTATTTTACCTTTCAGAGTGATTAACACTTTTACATCAAAATTTTATGTATTTTCCTGAAAAATAAATACTTAATAGTGAAGATAAAAAATATACTAATTTAATTCTTTCAGGCATACATCTTTCATAGGCATAAATAGTTTGTGACCATCATGTGATACTAATTTCTTACATCCAGTGTTTCCAGAAACAAAAGGAGGGAGCAAAGCGAATCCTAATCTTTTCACTGCGTATGCTTTCAATAACAGACTTCTTATATTTTAAAAATGAGAATAGAGAAGCATCAGAGAAGTCAAATGCATTAAATCCCGTGTAATATTTCCATCCTGAAAAATGTTTTGAAATTGGTAAAATGCTTAACAAATGGAAAATGGCAAGGTATATTATTGGTTCTCCATGCATATTTTCCTATGAAAGGCCATATTTTCTTTATTTTAAAGACTACTCTGAACAATCATACCATTTTTTGTCGGGAATTTTACCATTTCTAAATAATTTATAATAAAAATGTACCTTCGGGATATTTCAAATAGTTATATAGATTATTTAGTGGAGAATATTCTCTTCTCACTTTAGCTAAAATAATGTCATTCCATTGATAGCTTAATAATCCATCAGTGAGGTTTTTCAATGATTAATCTCTATTGCTAATGTTATAAGGTGTAACTCGGGAAATATGCCACCATTACTTAAACGTTCCAAAATGAAACATGACCACAGCAGAGATGAATAGATGTTATAATATAATATTAAAGAGTGATTAACTCGAGAGAGGCCCCGAATATTACGTAATAACTCGCTCTGGAACGAAGTAATCTGAACGAAACAAAATACGATGGGTTTCCGAGTAGATGGCACAACACGTCACAGTTTACTTAGAGGAGGCGTTTTTTCATATGTCAGGTTATATTAACTTGCAAAACACTCGTATATGAGAAGCTAAAAATCACTTTGCCACTCATCAAACTCAGCTCCATGATCAAAAAGTTGGTGTGTTGTGCACTATGTGTCGCTTGCGCATCATAGGTCCCATTTTCTTCGACGCCGATGTGTATGTACCTAGACATTTTTGAACAGTTCGTGAATCAGGCTTATGATCGTGAGTAAACGGATAGTTCCTGACTGAGTAAACGGATACTTCCTGACAGATGGAGCAATGTGTCACACTTCAGCAAGGATCATGGTTGAAATTGAGTCTTTCATAGGCAACAAGGTAATTTCAAAGGGACACTGGCCTCCACGGTCACTGGATCTGACACAACCAGATTTCTTGGGAAAAATCTATCGGAACAAGCTTCGCTCTGTGGAATAGCTGAAGGAAAGAATCCGAAGTGCTATTTCAGCTATTCCAATCAATATCCTTGCCAATGCGTTCAGGAACATTGAGCGTCGAAACTATTCTGGCAGAAAAAGCACATCACTTTCAGCAACATATGTAATGTAGTCGATTACACATATGTCAAAATGCGTAGTATTTTTTTTGGGTGAAGATTGCTTCATCCTAGCGAGAGTTATTACATAATGTTTGGGGGTCTCTTTCGAGTGAATCGCCCTACATTTTACAGTGATATGAGATAGTTTTAATTAAAATTTTCAAGAAGCATTTTATCATTAATATTTTCCTTACGGGATGGGACAGCATGTATCCCAAGATTACGGGCCCAATGATGAATATATATATATATATATATATATATATATATATATATATATATATATATATATATATATACATACCCCTTAAGGTCCGTTCTTACAAAGGGGGTATGAAGTTTCCCGTTCTAAAGAGGGAATTGGAAAAATAGGCCCCGCAAGCTAAAGTTTGAGATATAAAAAATGAGACTAAATCTGCCTAAAAATTTAAGTATTGTATTATCTATCTTTTTACTTAAATTTTTTCTTTAAATAATTTATTTTCGTTGTTTCTTGAACATACTCAAATCTTTAACATTATTACGCCTTCTATTAACTTTAGAAAAATATGCACTAAAAAGTTAACTGCACTAAAACCAAAATTATAAATCTCCAGGATATGTAACTTTGCTTTTATTGCAATTGTACATCTCATAGACCAAGATATGACCAAGCGTACCAGTTCCCTGGAAATTTTGGTTTTAGTTCTGCCTCTTTGGCATGCTTTATGCTTTTTGTCCGTTTACTGCACCTGTTGTGTTGCCAAAGTTTAGCTAAAGGCATCACTCTATAATGAATACCAAAAACAAAAAAATCTAAAGAATATATTGCTTTGCAATGCATAAGTTTAACAAAACTTCATTGAATTTTTTTTAAATGGAATATAAATAGTATCACTTTGAAATCCTTAAAGCATCCTACTGAACGTCTTCCTTTAAAAATTCCCTATATGAACATTCATACTAAAAATGAAAAATTAAAGCAATTGTATATAGGGGAGAGTAGTACACACTGAGACAGGGTACACAGTGAAACAGAGAAGCTTTTATAATGAAGTTTATGTTTGTGCCGCTAGATGGTAGGCTGTTCAGTGACGTTTTGTTAGGAATAATTGCCGCCCACATTTCAAGCGAGGATGTTCGTTCTGTTGGAAGCTACGAAACGAAAGTGACTTTTGAACCTAAAAGTAATTTATTTATCTCTGTTATATGTCATATATATTCAGTTTAATTATATTTATTACTTTGGATTGAATATTATATGTATGCCGCACTATTTCTCCACTTAATACCAAAGATTTAACTAAAGAAAAGCAATGGAAGGGGATATTTAGCCATTTTTTTAACAAAGTGAAATGGTACACAGAGAGACATGGAACACTGGTACACAGTGAAACAATGTCTCACTGTGTGCCACGATAACTATATTTATTCCATAATAGCAATGTGCATTAAATGTTACTGTAATGTATTTGTTACTGTTATGTAATGAATTTAGCATTTGAATTTTCTCAATTTTTATCAACTCAATTTTGAATTACAAAGATTTTGCTATAACACAATATTATGAATTTCACATCTTAACATTGTAACTTGTGATATAATATCTTAGCTGATCATATGATTTTTTTATCTTTAATTCTTTGTGTTTTATATATTTATAATATTTGTTTACAATATTTTGAATTTTAATTTTACAGACTTTATTACAGAAGCTGCAAGTGAAGCTTCAACTAGTGGAAAACTCAGTCTGTCTTCAATTCACCCAAACAATTCCGTTGTTTTCCAAAAGCTCTACCTAGGAAGAAAAAGACGAATCGAGAGCCGGGCAGAAGCAGAATTCTCACCAATTCACATGAAAAAGCCCTGTTAGTTGAGAAAGTTGAAAAGAAGAGACAGCTCCAGATAAAGGAGGAAAAAAGTTTTCCAAAACATTGCTTTGGAAAAAACCAACACGTCGTAGTATTAAAGATGTTGATAGTTCTTCTGATGAAGAAACTGATATGGTGCTGGATGACTATTCAAGTTAAGGACATTTTTTTTATAGTTTCGCTCCCTAAATGCACACCAAATATGAAAGAATTACTGTAAATACCTGTAAATATTTGTTTACACCTAGTTTATGTTTATTTTGTGTTATATATCGTTTATTTAATGACATTGAGGTTTAAATTTCCATATGCGATCCTTTGGCAATGTGTCTGACGATTTTGGAGAACTTCTATCAAAATTTGGCAATCTTGGTGACAAATTTGACGACTTTTGGGGTGTCTATAGAACCCCAAAAGTTGTCAAATGTTAATGTCCTGTATCGTCAAATATCATGTTTTATATATCGTCTATTTAATGCCATTTAGCTTTATATTTCCACATGTGATTCTTTCGCGATATTTCCGAAGATTTTGGAGAACTTGTATCCAAATTTGGCAATTTTGGCGACAAATTTGAGGACTTTGGGGCTGTCTTGAGAACCAATTATATTTTATCTTGGTGACATGGTTGGTGAGTTCTAAAAGTTCCCATTTCTAGAACAATCGAGAACGTCGATGAGGGTATATGTTAATGTCCATCTCGGCTTCTAAAATTCAGATTCATTCATCTCTCTGTTGGGGGCTCGGCTGCTCTGCGTGAAATAAGATTTCTGCTATTGTATGTGTTCACTGTCTGAAATCTGAAGTCTTTCGATAAACTTCGCTGTAGTCCTGAGTGAATGTGATATTTGTTATCTGTTTATATCTAAAAGACAAACTTGCGTCTCTATCCTTTCGTGTATCCTTCACTAATATCGGTGAACGAGAAATGCATCAATATCTTATGTATGTATACATGAAGTACTGATAATGAAGCATTAACATTAAAAATAAATTTATATTAAACACCATTATATATACGTCGATGCTTTATTTTCTCCAGTGTAATCATCATCAATCTTGTAATAATTAAGTAATGAATGTTCGATTAATTTATAAATGCAGAACAGAAATTATTAAATTGCAACGCACGTTTTTGCTTCCAGACATTAAATTAATTTTCAATTTACCTTTCTTTTTCCTTTGAGAAAAAAAAAATTAAGCGAAAACTTAGACCAATTTAGCATAATCACTGGAAAGTATATAATTATGAATATAAATGGTTTTGAACACTAAAGAACAAAATAATTTTAACGTATTACATACAAATAATATGAATTTGATGTTTATAAACAGTATTTATAATAGTTATTTTAGTTATCTGAGATTAATTTCAAAATATTTTTTGTACTATTTCCCTAATTACTATATTTTAACATTCAAAGCAGATACTATTAGTAGTTGAAAGCTTACCGTATTTCACGAGAACTTAACATAAGAAGAAAACAATATTATATCCCAAGGGTGATATTTTTAATGAACTTCCGTAATGGAAAAGGAAAAAAAAAGTGCATGACGGAGTGCAGTTTACGGATCTTATTGAATATTTGTAGACGATGTATTTTTAATGAGTTATTTTTATCTTTGGTACAAAAAAAGATTTTGATTTAAGGAAAACTTTGGATTTGGGGAGGAATAATGTTTAAAAATTATATTTACTAAGTAAAGGAATTTTTCATACTCTGTGCACGAGTGAATAATTAATCAGGTATCATTCAAATGTTTTTTTTGTGAATTAGCATAGTATGTATTTAATATATTTTAAAATTACAGTAATACAGAGAAATAATAAATAATAAATAATAAATACATAAATAAATAAATAAATAAATAATAAATAATAAATACATAACTAAATAAATAATAAATACATGATAAATAATAAATAATAAATAATAAATACTATTTAGAAAGTTTTTGTTTAAATATTGAATACCCCTTTTTCTTTACTTACATGATTATTTATATATTTTTAAGTGTCTCACTAATTGTGGGAGGATTTGAGAGGAATAATACTTGCAAATTATATTACTAAGTAAGAGAATTTTACATACGATATGTACAAGTGAATAATGAATCGAATATTATTCAAGACTTTTTTCTGAACTAACATAGTATGTATTTAATATATTTTAAATAACAATTTAAGCTACACTGTTCTATTTACAAAGCTTCAGTTAAAAAATTTAATACACTTTTCCTTGCTTGCAAGATCATTTAAATAGTTTAAAGTACCTTAATAATTTTGGCTAATGTATTTTATATATTTCAAAGTGGCAATTTATGTAATACCATTTCATTCAAGGTGCTATAATTTACAAATTGAAAACACGTTTTCTCTGCTCTCCAGACGATTGATATATTATTAAGTACCTCAAAAATTTTGGATATTTGTAAAATATTTTTTAATATGACCATTTGAGTTAAATCGTTTTATTTTCAAAATTATTGTTTAAAAATTGAATTCACTTTCTCTAGCTTACAAGACTATTTACATATTTTTAAGTATCCCAGTAATTCTGCCTAATGTGTTTAACGTATTTTAAATTGACAATTTGAGAAACACCGTTTTGTTTAAAATGTATTTGTATAAAAAGTGAATGTACTTTCTCTTTTGTCACGAGATCTTTTACATACACTGAAGAGCCCCAAAACCAGATACACATGTCTAATAATGTGTAGGGCCCTCACGAGTGCGCAGAAGTGCTACAAAACGACGTGACATGGACTCGACAAATGTCTGAAGGTATCCTGGAGGCAATTCTCACCATGAATCCCTGAGAGCAGTCCAAAAATCCATAAGAGTGTGGGGGGGTTGAAGATCTCTTCTAAACAGCACGCTGAAAGGCATCCCAGATGTGCTCAATAATGTTTATGTGTAGAGATTTAGGTGGCCAATGGAAGTGTCTAAAGTCAGGGGAGTCATCCTGGAGCCACTCGTTAGTAACTCTCGACATGTGGGATGTCGCATTGTCCTGGTGGAATTAACCAAGTCCGTCGGAATGCACAATGGACATGAATGGGTTTAGATGGTCTGATAGAATGCTTATGTATCCGTCACCTGTCAGAGTCGTCTCTAGACGTATCAGGTGTCACATATCACACGAACTGCAAGCGACTCATACCATCACAGAGGCTCCACCAGCTTGAACAGTCCCCTGACGACATGTACGGTCCATGGATTCACGAAGTTTACTCTATACCCGTACACGTCAAACCGCCTGATACAACTGGAAACGAGACTGGTCAGACCAGGCAACGTGTTTCCAGGTATTGACGGCCCAATGGAGGTGTTGGCGGGCCCAGGATAGGCATAAAGCTTTGTTCCGTGCAGACTTCAACGGTACACGAATGGGCGTGCAGCTCCGACAGCCCATATCAATCATAGTCCGTTGAACAGTTCACACGCAGACAGTTGTTGATGCCCCAGCTTTGAAATCCGCAGCAATTTGAGGATGTGTTACACGTCTATCTCGTTTAAGGATTCTCGTCAGTAATCGACGGTCCCGTTCATTCAAGATCTTTTTTTTCCGGCCGCATCGCTGTAGGAGAATTCATGTTTTACCGGGTACCTGATATTCACGGTACACTCTTGGAACGGTAGTGTTCGAAAACTTTAGTAGCACAGTTATATTTAAAATTTTTAATTAAGAAACTGAGTACGCTCTTCCTTTGCTCACAAGTTCATTTATTTATTTTTATATATACCAATAATTTTAGCAAATATTATTCATTTATTAATTACAATTTTGCATTTTTCGATATTTATATGCTGTAGCATAAATTAAGATTTTGCTATATGAGGTTTTCAAATACTTACCTTAAATACTATTGTTCCTATTGCCTTTGTTTTCTCCCAGTAAATGTTTATGCTAAAATAATAGTTTTGATTTTATATACGTGGATTCTAAACTTAAATGCTGCATTTTAATGTCTTAATATTACGAGAAAAGCAATTTCATTTTAAATATATATATATATATATATATATATGTAATAGTAATCTCTAAATATGTTTTTTTTTTTTTAAAGAGATAAAATATTATTGAACTGGGAACAACACGCAATTTCTAAAACTCCGTAAAATAAACAAAGGGACGTCTACATTTATAGATGTATCCCTGATAAAGATAAAAGATCAGTCATTTGTTTGTTTATACTGTGGGTTTCAGCAAACTGCCTGTTCCTGTTTGCGTTTTGAAGTTCCCTATAACTCATTAAGGAAATGTCTGCTAGAAAAGCTTAAAAACTTTTGCTCAGTTCATAAACCTTTTTTTTTTTTACAAATTTTCAATGGAAAGCAATAAAAAAACAAAAATATCAAAAATTGCAACAAGAAAACAAACATGAACCAGATAAAAAGATAAAACGAAAAAGGGAACAGGAACATAATTAATTTCTCAGTGCTCTTGTCCCCTGTATCAGCCATAGAGATCCCTAGCCCACAATTCAACAGGTGGGAAATGTGTATATCTTGTAGTTTATCATATAGCGCAGAAATTTTCAAGCTGTTCAGATGTTTTACTAAGCAGTCATGACCATTTAAAAGCCGTATCATGGTTACTGTATCCTTCTTCAGAAAATATGGATTGAATAAACTATTAATAACCCACAATTTATTAGAATGTCTGTCTATAAATTCTTGATAAAACAGGTCATTCAATTTATTCCGGATAAATACCCTTATCGAATTATTTGCAATCGGCCTACACGGTACCTGCATAACTGCAGCACCCGTCTTTGCCAATCATATCACGAGATCATTCCCCGCCGTTCTGGAATGTACTGAAATCTACTGGTTGACAAAGTTATAAACATTATATTGTATAAGAGGCTACCGACAAGAAACATTTAAAGCCTCCAACCCTCCAGGACTTTTACGGTTGAAATTAAAATGGGGAATTTTTCTCTTTTATTCGAGCATGGACATCACCATAGATTAAGCATAACAAAGAAGGGATTAGCCTGAGTTATATGTACATATCGTCTTCCTCCTAAGTTTCTATTCGCGCAGTTCCCATATATCGCAGTATGAATTATTCCGTATGAACTAAGCCTGAGTTCTTATATCGGGGTTTCCATATAACACGGTAAACAGTTTCCATATAACGCTGTACGGATCAATCTGAATTACAATATTTCAGAGTTTCTTGTAGCATGGTTTTCATACAACGCGGTACGAATTTATCGCCTTAAATGGGGATTGACTGTAGTTCGTTATTGTTGTTAGCGATGCGCTACTGTATTGAGCAAGAGAGGTGGCTGAAACCCGGTCTCCTAACCCCTAGTTTAGCGTAGTATCACTGAACCATACCAGAAATGTTAATTTCCATGATGAGCGACACCCCTATTCTTTACTTTTATCCCTTAAAACGGCTAAAAGCGGGTGTTTCGTTTATTTAACAAAATGTTCTACTGAGAAAAGTTGAATTTTTAACTAGAGAAATTTTCAAAAGTCTGTTGTTCAAATGTTTAATAGTGTGATTAGTTTTGCAGAATAAAACGAAAGAATCACTCCGTTTCATTTTCGTTTTCATAACGGAAAACGATAGTAAAGACTTTTTAGCATAAACTGGATTGAAAGAAAGTAAAGAAAATATAAGTTTTTAAAAGAAAAAGGTAGGAACGTCCTGGTGTTTAAATTAATTGTTTGAACTATGCTTTACAGGAAAATCGAAACTCACAGTTCATGCACAGAAATAAACAGATATAATGTAATAAACTTAACGAAAACAATCCTGGAACTTATGTTCCTATAAACTGATAATTTTAGGTTAAACGTAACTAATAACATGTTCAATCTCTCCTGAAATTACCTTGAATGAAGGAGACATGTAGCAAAATAAGCTGCTTATCCGAACTTTACTCATATTCATATCTAGAGAGTTATTGCTGCCACATACATGTGTCCGCATAATAAATCTATTTATTCTACAATGTCGGAAAATAAATACACAGTTTGAGCAAGGGAAACTCTTTGTCCGAAAGTGATTCATTTCCATGCTGATATTAGTTCATTAATGTTCTTTCAACGTAACCGACCCTCACCCCGTGAACTATGTAGCTTCATATGTTGCAGTGACAGATAGAGGATCTTCACATCACGTCGTAAATAAAGTCGCTCAAAGTGATATCATGATAGCCTGGATATAAGTTTTCTCTTGAATTGTTGAAATATATATATATATATATATATATGTATGTATGTATGTATGTATGTATGTATGTATGTATGCATATATATATATATATATATATATATATATATGTATGTATGTATGTATGAATATATATATATATATATATATATAGTTAATATAAACATATAAAGAAATACTTTGCTTACATGAACTTTTCACATATACATTTCTTCAGAGTTATTGCTGCTACCTGTATATACCCGCATAATAAATCTATTTAGTCTACAATGCAGGAAAAAAAATACACAATTTTTGCAAAGGAGACTCTTTATCCAAAAATAATTTCTTCCCATCCTGATAGTAGTTCATTAATGTTCTTTTAACTTAGTAGGTCTCACCTCGCGAACTCTGTACTGTCGTATGTTGCAGTGATAGGCAAAGGATCTTCCTATCACGTCATAATTTGTTTCGCTTAAAGTGATCATATCAGTCTAGATATAAGTTTTCTCCTGAATTGCTCACTTTATTTAGTAAACTTTATTTTTCTTTCAAGCAGTGTCGAAATTATACGATTTATCAGTTTGTTTTAGTAATTAAACTGTTTGTTAAGAAAATTTTTATATAATTCAATAACTAAAATATGTTTCTATTTTCTTCTAAGCAGCAGAAATCTGCGATTTATTTATTTTCTATTTTATAAAATTATATAGTGCTACGGTAGGTTACATTTGGAAATACAGGGCTTGTGGCGGCCCTGTGGTACAGCGTGCTGCTTTTCAGTGCCGAAGGTGATCGGATCGAATCCCGGCGACGTGCCACAAAAAATGCCTCCACTTGTGTCGTCCCTTCATAGGTAGTAATGCTGTCCGTCTATATGGTGGCCCCATAATAAAATTTACAGGAAACTGCGGAATAGTATAGGCGAATGTTTGACGGCAAGTGCCTCCACTTAAAAAAATAAATAAATAAAAATTGAAAATAGAAGAATGAAAGTTCTTGGTGTCATGGTCAAAATCGTGGCTTTTACGTGAAACATGTATTCTAAATTAAAACAATTATTAAAGTCAAATATGGAAAATAATAGTATTATGAAATGTATCATATAATTATTAATATTCAACCTATGCATGCTAAAATATCCAATGAGCTAATTATATGTATATGATCAAATATTACTCAGTTTCAGTTATATATTATTACTATTTGCAGGTATTAATAAAATTTTATTTTTGTTACTTTCGCATAGTAACGTTTTAAACGCGGATGCATGTTCTCTATGGTAGAGTAGAAGAATTGAGCTATGAAAAAAGTTATTGTGTATCCATTCATCTAATGTTCATTTATGGTACTTCTTTACATTTTCATTAATTGACTCACCGTTATGGTTTATAACAACGCGACATCATATGGACACCGTATAATAATTTCATATTAATTATTATACGATGAATAATAGTTATCTAAATACCTATATTTTTAAGACGTAAAATTAATTGCATAGATTGGCATTTGTGTTTAATATGAATGTACTCCGTAGCGAAGCATGGGTATTCAGCTAGTCTATATATATAAAGCAGTTCCGTAACTCACTGAATGACTGACTGACTGACTGACACATAACGCACAGACCAAACCGCTGGACCTAAAGGGATGAAATTTTGCGTGTCGATTCATCTTACAGTTTAGGGGTGCACAAAGAAAGATTTTTGATAAACTCTTCTTAGATTTTTTAACAATAAATTTTTAAGATGTTTTTGTAACATTCTTTAAAGTTTGCATTAAAAATAATAATATGAGGTTTATAAAATTTATATCACGAGGAATATCATAAAAAATGCCTTTAAATTGGAATCTTTTTCGAATATTTACCATCATTTCCAAATTTTGTGGTGAATTTTTTAAATATTAATTTTTATAATTTAATTTATTAAATGCTGACCACGTGGTGTCTTTTCTTTTTTGTGATACTTTGAATTAATTTTGCGTCACGTGCGTAACAACGAAATAAATTGAAAAAAATATTAAAATACGGTAAAAGATAAAATTTAACCACTAGACTAATTGAGAAGGAAGTTTTTTTAAGAATTTAATTCAAATTTTTATGTTTAATATCTATAAAACATACAAATTTGAATGTTTAAAACATACAAATTTGAATGTATGTTTTATAGATATTAAACATACAAATTAATTTCACACATTGACCGTTAGATTTAATTTGAATATTTTATTGTACATTATTTTGTGTATAAAAGTATCCGTAAAGATTTTCTTATAAATATATTTTTTTTTTGTTTTTTGGACATTAATTACATACATTGAACACTGTATTTAATATGAATATACTCCGTATCGAAGCACGGGTATTCAGCAAGTCTATCTATACGTACATATGTATGTTTGTATGTTTGTCATTTTTCATCGTTATTTTGAGTGGGCGCAGAAACAAGTCAAAAGCATTTTTGTCTAATCTTTTTTTTTACGTAATAACATATTGCTCCCTTAAGAACTGCCCTTAATCAAACAACACTGGAGGAGAAAATTTCATTCTCTCAAAATAACATATGACTATTTAATGAAGAGACACATGATTTATCAACAAAGGGTGATTTTGAGATTAATATTTCATTCTGTAGCTCATGTATTGATCCGCAACATAATAAGCTGATTTTCTGTTGTAACTATATTACTCAATCGCGCAAAGGCTTAAAATTTTCCATACATCTTTATCTCCAAATAAAACATTTTCTATTTTAATATTCTCGTTTCTCCTGAGAATCCTGCAGTCATTTCAGTCATTTGATGGAAAGAAATGGGATTGTAAGGAAGTTATTTAATCATAAATATCATTTTTTTCTCACGCATGTGTATGCATATATATATATATATATATATATATATATATATATATATATATATATAAATATATATATATATATATATATATATATATATATATAAATATATATATATATATATATATATATATATATATATATATATATATATATATATAATAAATCCATCAAACAGCAAGATGTTAACACAACAGGCATAAAAACACTCCAATTGAGCATCCTAAACATCTTTATTAAAATTCCAATAATCACTCAGCTCCATCAAACTACTTTTTAATAACCCCACCCAATTTAAATCTGTGCGCCTACGGCACACGTCCTTTCCATTCCCTAGTTATCCATGGCTCTGAAGATTTTCTTTGTTTCAACCTTAAACCAACGTTAGTGACGCTCATTACTTATGTGTGATGTCATGTCGGATGATCTTTTTGCTAAACTAAGCATTTTCTTAGCGCCAACTCCTCAAGGCTAATCCGTCTACTAAAAATTCTCCCGTGTGGTTCGGCGGAATTGAATCAAGTCGAACCCATTTATTCTATTTTCACTGCAATACCTTATGCCGCTTATTTGAACTCCCAGACTTTAAAATTGTTAATCATATATTTTAATAACTAAAATCCCCGTTTTAAGGTCACGAGATCGCCCCCCCCCATATTTTATAATCTGACAACTCCCCCCCCCGTCCCCCTGAAGGCACGCACACAATGGAGTAGCTAATTCCACGTGGCAAGTCTTCAGAAGAGAAATACACTAAATTCAATTTCAAAGATTTCTTCTAATCCACTGGAAAATATGCTGAGTTGGGACGTCTCCCACACAACAAAAATTAACTAATAACCCTAACTACTGAAACACATCGTCATTATCTTGTTAACCCATTTAAACCAACTAAAATTAAATTAGCATTTACGATTATAATAGGGCGATCGTTTTCCTGAAGGCGTGCACAAAGAGTAGCTAATTCTCTGCAGCACGTCCCCAGAAGAGTAAAACAACTAAAATTAACTTAAATAATCATCAACTGAAAATTGCTGTGCAGGGCAGTACCTTCCCACACAACAAACTCAGAGAAACCCAACTAATTTATTCTTAATTACGACTTGACTCAACCACATTAAAAATTTACTAAATTTCCATAAATATATGACATCTAACATAAAAAAAACTTAAATTATTATTCTTATTTACTAAATTCGTGCACCTAACAACATGGAGCTGAGAAAAATACAATTTACATAAATGTCTCCATTTGAGACAGAAGTTGACAAAGAATGACTTCTGTGTTAATTGTAATAATTGTAAAATTATTACAATTAACATTTCAAATTAACTATAAAAGAATACTATACCAACATATTATCAATAAAACACCAAAATCAAAGATAATTAACATAAAATATAAATTGAAAGTGTAAGAACATGATATTCAAAATTTTCCTGTGAACACCCTCATTGCAACTCGTAGCTCAAGAAATATAAAATTTGTGCCTAGGCACCTTGAGTCCACTACCTAAAAATGCTGAGTCCTCACCTTTAAATGCCGTAAAAGTTCAGAGTTTATGAAATGCATATAGTTCGTATAGAAAATCGGGGTGTCACAAAACTTCAAAAACATAACTTCCATCCCTTACACTATTATTAGTATTTGAAACCCTTCCTCAGATGTCTGTTATGGTGGTCATACTCCACAACAGCACTGGAAATTTTATTAAGAGCTTTCAGCGTATCATCGGGGATACCTGATTCCTTCGAAACTTCAAATTTGACACAAAACAAATCAATAGTGAAAAACATAACCCTAAAACATATTTCAAATTCTCCAATATTTCAAAAAATTTACGTTTTCACCATGATGTACAAAATATTATACCTCTGAGTCTTACAAAATAAGGAAGCATGTCCTTACACTCATGCTTGTTCAAAATTTGCAGGGAGACCTCCAAAAACCAGTAAACGAAGTGGCAACCAAAAACACACAAGAAAATAAACATCAAATTATTAATACTAAAACACAATAAACAAATTAAAAGATCAAATTTAAGTGCTTTAAACTCAAAACGTACTCAATATTTATCAATATGAAAAAAAAGCAAATAAATCATTGAGGTATCAAATTAACTTTCATTAAAACACTATCCTATACATTTTAATACCAAAAAACGTTTCATTTCATTCAAAACCAATTTAAATACCCTACTCAAGTTTGACGTTATCATGGTTGAACTAATGCTTAATTCTGCTTCTAGATACAAATTGATAAAACATGCAAATACACTCACATTTTGACCAAAACTCACAATTCTACCAATTTCAAAAATTAAAACTTCATACCTTACACCTTTACCAATGCAAACTGAATTCTCTACCTCACAAAACATTACTTATCAAAATAAATTTATATTAAGACAATAATAATACATTTATAAATTATATCCAAAATTTCAATTATATACACAATACAACCGATATGCAATACACCGAAAATAAGCACATTATTAATCAATAAACCTTTAAAATATTTACAAAATAACGAGACTGCCAACAGCAACAGAATCAAAAGCACATTTTAACCTTAATATGTTCTAAAATTTTCCAATAACTATACCAAAACTCATAAATTTTCAAAACATAATGAAATTACAATTTTCAAAATTTTACCAATATTTATTACTAATACTCTGCTATCTAGCTTCCCCCCCCCCCCCCCCCGAAAACAAAACAGGATTGACTGGAGTGATCATCTCCAGAAAACAATTTTCAACATATACTCAATTTTTACAATATTAAAATTTTCATTTTTATACCAATAGT
Organism: Dolomedes plantarius; assembly: GCA_907164885.2. NCBI lineage: Eukaryota > Metazoa > Arthropoda > Arachnida > Araneae > Dolomedidae > Dolomedes > Dolomedes plantarius. Next base: position 116,286,387 of record OU015492.1, read on the forward strand.
TTCAAATTGTGACTTTTTATTTTTTTATTATTTTATTTATATATACTGAATTTTAACTTGTCACCACAATTTCCAAAATTTTCACATAATATTCACATTTAACACAGAATTGTTACTTATTTCAATTTCAAAATTTCAGTACCTTAATGTCAAAAATAATTTACATCCTCAACTTTAACAATTACAAATTTAACCAATTTATTAATTTTTCATATTTCTCATTTTTAACAACATTTTTTCAAAACCATTTGCTTTTAATTTATCGCGACATAGTTATTAACATTATTATTAAATTATGTAACATTACACTTCAAAACCATTTGACATCTTTATTTTGCAAATTTGAATCAAAACGCTTACCTTAATAATTTTATCCCAATTTAACTTTTTTTTATATTTTACCTATTTCTTTGTATACAATTCAGAACAATTTTCTTCTTAAAATCTTGATTTTAAAAAGACCAGACAGTCCCGGAGAGCCACGGAAATCCTGTCTCACACACTCCAACACTTGAAGAAAATTTTTGCGAGAAGAGAGAAAAAAAAATCCGCTGAAGTTTCCACACACACAAAAAAAATTTCCGATTAGAAGATGGCACAATCCCACTGATATTTGAAGCACAAATTTTGAACACTCGAAGACGATGCATGCAGAACCGTCGCCGCCATTTTTTCTTAAATTTAATTGATTGCTGTTTCGATGTATTTTTGAACGATTCCACGAAATTTGTTGCAAGAAAAATTTTAATGATGTAATCCTATGATGAGCACTAAAAATTACGTCGAGTACAAACTTGGAGCACTCTTGTTTCCATTTTAACGATGAGCAGCCGAAGATTATTTTTTATAATGATGAAATTTGGGTTTCAGTAATCCTGCGTAGATAACTTTCGTTACCGACAAATGTCGGACGTTAGTGCTTCATGCCCAATCTATTTAATACGTTATTCCAAACATCCTGAGAATCATTTGTCACTTGGCAGTCGGTGGTCCAGTGGCGAGGACATTCATCATTAATAAATCCATCAAACAGCAAGATGCTAACACAACAGGCATAAAAACACTCCAATTGAGCATCCTAAACATCTTTATTAAAATTCCAATAATTACTCAGCTCCATCAAACTACTTTTTAATAACCCCACCCAATTTAAATCTGTGCGCCTACGGCACACGTCCTTTCCATTCCCTAGTTATCCATGGCTCTGAAAATTTTCTTTGTTTCAACCTTAAACCAACGCTTAGTGACGCTCATTACTTATGTGTGATGTCATGTCGGATGATCTTTTTGCTAAACTAAGCATTGTCTTAGCGCCAACTCCTCAAGGCTAATCCGTCTACTAAAAATTCTCCCGTGTGGTTTTGCGGAATTGAATCAAGTCGAACCCATTTATTATATTTTCACTGCAATACCTTATGCCGCTTATTTGACTTTTAAATTGTTAATCCTATATTTTAATAACTAAAATCCCGTCTAAAGTTCGCGCGATCGCCCCCCCCCCCCAATATTTTATATTCTGACACACACACACACACACACACACATATATATATATATATGTGTATATATATATATATATATATATATATTACATATGAAGTAAAACATTATCCTGTTTTATCAATAAAAGAGAAATTATTTTATATTTTTTCCTCAATATACTACAGAGAAACTATTTTAATTTCTTCAATAAGGACGCACTGTATCTATTATATAAATGCTGTAATAAAGAATAGTAGAAAGTTATAGATCTGCAAGAAAAATACAAAGGAACCGAAAGTAACGAATCAAAGTGCGCAGAAAATTTCTTCTCCAACGTTGAGCTCATTTAATCTCGTAAAATTCCCAAATGATACACCTGTAAGAATACGATTTTAAACCAGATTCCAATCTTTCGATTACATTGCATTTGATTTAAGTCATGACCCAAACACGGACCCGCATTGATGATTGAGTTCTATGCCTGAGTTAGGAAACATGCTTTTCAATAATAGGTTTTGAACTTCAGTGTTTACGTATTGACGGAGTGTAAGTTTGCGCTGCTTGTATATATTTTGGAATACGCGTCTAAAACACTGAAATCATTGTTCTGAAATGGATTCTAGGGTATATTTCTTAATCTATAAAGGAAAAATTAAAAGAAATTTTAAATGAATATATACATATATACACTCATTTCCGAAAGTTAAGCACGGAACGGCAAAATGCGAAAAAATAGACAAGTATTGTTTTGATTGACATGAAATGCTGCAAGTATGTAGCTCTTTATTTATTCATGGAACAAAACAAAGAATTACATACAGAGATGGAAAAAATATTGAATTTTCATAAATTATAAGATGAGGCCATATTTGTGTCTGTAACAAAATTATGTTTAAATGCACAACAAACGACAAATACCGACATTAATAGGGAATGTGAGCACCCCTCACCTTCATACAAAGTGTACAGCGTGTGATCATGCTTTTTACGAGGTGATCAACCATCGGAGAGTTCAGTAATCTCCATTCCTCCTGTAGGGCTGTTTCTAAATCTCTGAGAGTGACTGGAGGTGGGAAACGTCTACATACAGCACGGCCGAGGGCATCCCAAAGATATTCAAATGGATTTAGGTCCGACGAGGAAGCCGGCCACTCCATACGCGCAACCCACTCACTCTCCAAAAAGTCGTCAACGATGGAAGTTCTATGGGGATGGGCATTATCGTCCATCAAAACGAAAGAAGGACCAACTGCTGCAGGGTACAGTTTCACAGTGGGGTCTAGGATTTCATCTCGATACCGTACAGCCATCAAAGAACCTCATCTGTAGATGTGCTCGTAGGTGCAATTTCCCAAAGAAATCCCTGCCCCCCAAGAAATCCCAAAGAAATCCCAGACCATGATGCTTCCCCCGCGGAATGAGTGATGTTTGATGATGTTCTCTGGCCAATTGCGTGTGCCTTGTTCCCTCCTGATCCTTACATGCTTATCATCGGGTTGTAGGGCAAATCTGGACTCATCTGTGAACATAACGTTGCCCCAATCAGACACAGTCCAATTCACATGCAGGCGGCACCACTTTAATCGTGCCCCTCTGGATTAGACGGATAAAGGAACACAAACTAGTGGTACCTGGGCGTAGAGACCGTTCATGTGTAGCCTTCCACGAACAGTTATGGCAGATATCGTCTTACCAATGGCCGCTGCAACCATAGATGTCACACGTGTGGAGGTCGATCTTCGATTCCGCTTGGCTACAACAGCAATATATCGATCTTCCGCGGGGGTCGTAATCTTTTGACGACCGGCTACAGGTCTTCGGACAATTGTTTGGCTGGTTTGGAATTATTTCCATAATCGTGAAATGACGGAATGATGAACGCTGGAGAAAAGAGCAATATCTGTGATAGAATGTCCTGTTTCAATGCGTCCGACAGCCCGACAGAGCTCAGAATCTTCCATTCGTCTTCTGGAAGCCATAGAAACACGTCTAGTTTAAAAACAAATCGTACAAATGTTCTAAACACCTTTCATTAGCACTTAGAGGCAACTCCTGTAACCCTTCACAATGCAGGATTCTTATAAGACTGCCTGTTTTGCATATTTCTAGACGCGAAACCGTGATTGACTGTTACCTACCATATTTGCATACTTCCTTCTACCTTTGCAGCAAATTTCATCTTCCTCTCTGTGCTTAACTTTTGGAAGTGAGTGTATATATATATATATATATATATATATATATATTCATTTTTTTTAAGAATGAATCATATAATCAATATACACATTTCATTTCTATTTGAAAACACATATAAAAATATCAATTACAAAGAAAAATATGTATCTATAATATTGATGTTATGGGACCGTGGCCCACAGCGAATTAAAACTTGATGAATCCAAGTCAAAAACTCTCATTAAAAAACTCTAAACGGAGACTTGATTACAGTATTTACAAAGGTTTTATTAAACCTTGAAATATTTACAAGAAAATACACTGAAGTGCCACTGAATTAGGGATACCTACTTAGTAACGAGTTGGGCCTCCTCTGGCCTTGATAACGGCTGCCACACGACGAGGCATAGATTCGACAAGTTTCTGGAAACGTTACACGGGAATGGCTTGCCAAATATTGGCTAAAGCTGTCCATAATTCAGTAAGGTTCTTTGGTGCTGTGTGATGGCCTTTCACGCCTTGTTCCAAAACATCCCAAACATGTTCAATAGGATTTAAGTCTGGGCTTCTAGGTGGCCAATTCATGACAGAGAATTCAGAGGAACGCTCATCCAACCAGCCAGTAGCCAACCGGGACTTGTGAGAGGTACAGTTGTCTTGCTGGAAAACTCCATTACCGTGCGGATTACAGAACAGCATAAACGGATGGAGGTGATCACCCGTCAACTCTACGTACCGAATTGCATTGAGGGAGGTTGGTACACGCACCAAAGATCCCAAACTGTGCCACGAAAAAACACCCCAGACCATGATTGAGCCACCATGCCCTTGTACAGTTCCAGCCAGGCATGCAGGATCCATGGTTTCATGAGCCTGACGCCATATTCTCAGCCTCCCGTCGGCGTTAAGTAGTCGGAATCGAGACTCATCACTCCATGCTACTCGTTTCCAGTCCTCTACACTCCAGTCTCTGTGCTCTCTTGCCCAGGCAAGACGTGCAGCCCGATGGCGAGTATAGACCAATGGTACTCTCGTAGGTCGACGGCTCCCGAAACCCATACGGTGAAGCGAGCGTTGCACAGTCCATTTACTGACTGTACGACTGGCACCGTCATTAAACTGGGTGGTAATTTGAGCGAATGTTCGGCTTCGCTGGCTACGTACAATACGCCTGAGCCGTCTCTCACCACGCACTGTCAAGGCTAATTGTCCTTTGTAGTTTGCCCGATCGCTAGTTTTTTTTCCACCATCCATGTATTCTTGGTATACTCTTGACACTGTCGACCTTGAAAATCCTAGCTGTCTAACGATTTCGGAAATTAAATGGCCCATGCGTCACGCACCTACGATTTGTCCGCGATCGAAGGCGTCTAAATCAGACAGTTTACCCATACTGACAATTCCAACAACTAATTCAGAACAACCACAGCACGCGCTATATATGCAGTTACCACAGCGCCCTCACTTGCGCATACATGATGCGCAGCGCTACACAATTTGCATAGGCTTTGCTATCCCTAATTCAGTAGCACTTCAGTGTATTCAGTACAATGAAATCACTGGCTAACACAAGCCAAAAACATTTTACCCCATGGTCTCTGTTTCAAACAAGAGCAAACCTGTGCATCTCACAAGAGAATAAAATATGCTTCAGCCTTCACAAACCCGACTGCTCTCCAGCACGTCGGTGTAGCAAGTTTCCCCTTAGACCACTGGTCGGCAAACCGTGGCTCGCGAGCCACATGTGGCTCTTTGGCCCTTTGAGTGTGGCTCTTCCACAAAATACCACGTGCGGACGCGCACGTATAGTGAGATTGAAACTTCGTGATGACTGGTTTTCTTATTTCTATTTTTACATACTTAGTTGGTGTTTATGTGTCTTTATCTTTAAGAGAGTGCTTTGACACGACAAAATGAGAAAACATTTCCAAAAAGATTTATTGTCAGTGCGTATCGTCAAGTCGTATCTTTGCATCGTGTATTACAATGTATTACTTCCGAGAGCGTGCCCCCGTAGAAAACACTAGACTAGTCAAAATGATCTTCGAATATGACCAACTAGCAAGTCGAAGATCTTAAATTAGTTTCAGCTTTATCAATAGCAGTTGATGAGTCTTGTGACATAAATGATACAGCGCTAGTTTCACTTTTTGCACGATTTATTTCATCTACAGGTCCTAAAGAAGAGCATTTAGGATTATTGCCACTCAAAGGTCAAACACCCCACGGAAAGAAAGGCTATCAATGTTATTAATTATTGCAACAAAACTGCAGGTGATTTCCCTGTTACTTGCTATACTGATAGCAGTAAAATTGATGGCAAGGTTGGTTTCGCTTTTGTTGCCTTCAAGAATGGCATTGAATTCGAGCATTTTCAATTTAGAATTCGAGATGAATGCACTGTTTTTATAGCTGAACTTTTATGTTTAAACTTTGCCATTAAATGGATCATGAATCGAGATAGTGCTGACAAAGATTATCTCATTTGTACCGATTCACTTTCATCCTTGGAGACCTTAAAATGTATTTCTTCTGCCAATAGCATTATCGTCGAAATTCAAAGGCAACTCAAAACCCTTGAAAGTAAAAACGTCTCTGTTTTCTTTGCTTTTGTTCGTGGGCATACTGGTATCTTTGGTAACGAGCGAGCCGACTTCCTTGCCAAGTCCGCTACAAGGCGTGAAATTGACATTAGTGTCAATATTCCCAAATCTTTTTTTAAGAAGGTCATGTTTGAGAGTATGGTGGAGTCATGGAACCAAGAATACGTCAGCTCAAATAATGGTAGTTTAACCAAGAAATTTTTCTCGTCCATTAGAATGAGACTCTCTTGCCATCACTTCTTTGCTAACTACAAATTGACTCAATTCCTCACAGGACATGGAAATTTTAAGAGCTATTTGAGTAGATTCAAATTGTGTTCGGCGGCCCCCTGTGATTGCAGCGTTGGTGGCGAGGAAAATGCTGAACATGTTCTGTTTTTGTGTTCGAAGTACCGCAGGGAGAGAAATATTTTTAAATTGGCTCTTAAGGACTTAAATATTAACTGGCCTCCCAATTTCTCTCTGCTCGTTTCTGGGAAGTGTGCTTTCGGCTTTTTTTGTAAATTTATTGTAAATATTTGTAATTCTTCTTAGTTTCTTTTATTTGTTTTATTTTGTCTGTTTCTTATATTTTCTTAGTGTTTTATACTTACCTCTGTAAGTCCCGTGTGATACTTTGTGGTACACGGGAATTTTATGTGTATTTTTTTAATTAAAAAAAAAAAAAAAAAAAAAAAGGTCAAACACGTGGAAAGTATATAGCAAATGCTGTAATTGAGTGCATTGACAAACATCATATTCTACTCGTCAAAATTGTCTCAATTTCAACAGATGGGGCGAAAAGTATGGCCGTCGTAAGAAACGGGTTTGTTGCTATTTTGAGAGAAATTCGTCTAGACGCGCTTTGAGCGCAGACATTTAATAAACTAGGACAGGGATTACGAACATGTGACCCGCGAGACGATCACATTGTTTTAACACCCATTTAACTTTTAAAATTTTGATTTTCATTCGTCGGACTGAGAGATCTATAATCTAATTTGTACTAGAAATAATTTGTAAAAAATAATTGTTTGAAATTATTATTTTCCTCTTTTTGCCAAACAGAAGTCTTAAATCACTCCTCGGCAGTACTAGCGAATGCAAAAGAAATATTTGACGAAAGATTCTCCCAATTTCGTGAAATGGAGAAAGCTTAAATTATTCTCCTTTGACTGGCTTCAAATTTATAACTTAGAAACGGAAATTGTTAAATTTAACAAAAGTGTTGAACGGAGTGTGACGACCTCCCGATCGAGACCGGATTGCGGTTTTAAAATGAGAGCGAACGGAACTGAAGTGAGAAAAAGTTGTTGGAACGATCGGGGAGAGAAAGAAGGGTTGTTCGTGTTTCAGTGTAAAAGAAGTATCATTTTTCGATTCTGTTGAGATATTATGCTACCGATATAGTATGATGTGTTCTACACCAATTTTTGTGTTGTGTTGCCTCTCGTCTCTTCAATAGAAAATAAAGTTTGTTTTCCTGTTAATTATCTGTCTTATTACGGTACAGCTAAAAATGGTGGCAGCCGCGGTATGAGAACATTCCACGTGAGGGGTGAGTACCAAAAGTGATTTTGTTATTAGGGGAAATGATGAAATTCAATTATTGTATGATATAAAATTTTTTTTTAGGTTTTGGTTACGTTCTTTTGAGTGTGAATTGAAGCATGTTATATGATAAATAAAGAATTGTTATTTCACTAGTAATTGTTGTCAGAGCCCGACTTTGACCCAATGGGGCCCTGGGCAAAGCAGACTTTGGGGGCCCCCTCCAAGGACAGATCCAGAGGGGAGTACATGCACCCCCGCCCCCCGGACCAGATTTCAACATGAACATTTGGGACATTCACCCTGGTTCCCAATAAATTGGGACCGGAAATTCAAAAAATGTTCGACCAACAAGTCGAAAATTTGAAAAATAATTACAATAATAATAAATATAAGAGTTAATTTATTAATTTACTTTTTAATGTTAATAAATAAATTCATGAAATTGTCTTTTGAAATGCAAAATAGATCAGTCTGAAGTTATTATACCCCCCCCCCCCCCAAAAAAAAAAATGAAATAAATAAGCTAGAAATGCTTATGGATGTAAGTATGCTTTTACTATAGTGGGTGCACTGTGCTCCATCCAGAATTTTTTTCTGTATCTCCCACTGCCCCCATTTACTGTATAAACCAAAAACCACATTTTCAAAAATATGTACAATTTAATACTAAATTAGGTGGGCCCCATAATTTTGGGGGCCCTGGGCAAGTGCCCCACTTGCCCATGCGGAAATCTGGACCTTATTGTTGTAGCACGCCATGTGCTGGTATAGCTAAAATTTTGTAGCATGCCATATGCTGGTATACATGAAATTTTGTAGCACGCAATGTGCTGGTATAATTGAGATTTTGTAACACGACACGTGCTGGTACAGTTCATATTTGTAGCACGCCATGTGCTGGTATAGCAAAAATTTTGTAGCATGACATATGCTGATATAGATGAAAATTTGTAGCACGCCATGTGCTGGTGTAACTAAAATTTTTGTAGCACACCACGTGCTTATTTGGTTTAAAGCATCACGCTTTTGTTGTACAATTGTTGTTATATTTTTGGTTTTGTAGCACGCCATGTGCTGATGTAATTGTAAGCAACATTTATTTATGTGGGAAAACTCCATCAAGGAGATAAATTGCCTTACTTTCGGTTTTGAAAGCATCACGCTTTTATTGTACAATTGTTTTTATATTTTTAGTTTTGTAGCACGCCATGTGCTGATGTAATTGTAAGCAACATTTATTTAAGTGGGAAAACTCCATCAAGGAGATAAATTGCCTTACTTTCGGTTTTGAAAGCATCACGCTTTTGTTGTACAATTGTTTTTATATTTTTGGTTTTGTAGCTCCCCATGTGCTGATGTAATTGTAAGCAACATTTATTTATGTGGGAAAACTCCATCAAGGAGATAAATTGCCTTACTTTCGGTTTTGAAAGCATCACGCTGTCGTTATACAATTATTATTATAATTTTGGTTTTGTGGAACGCCATGTGCTGATGTAATTGTAAGCAACATTTATGAAGTGTGAAACTCCTGTTAGGAGATAAATTGTCTTTACTTTTAGTTTAGCACACTCTGTGCTTCTAATTGTTCGAGTTGAAACTCCTGCTAGGAGATAAATTGTACTTACTTTCGGTTTCTGTATCTTATGCTAAAATTTATATTGTGTCAAAAAAAAGATAGATTTACACAAGTGTTATTTTAAGTAATTTTCAGTGTAACTAATCTTGAACTATTTTACCATGGCTTTTCTTTGCAAAGCAAGAAAAAATTATCTTCAGACTTTGACTATTGAGACGGGGGAAAATATATGTGAAGAATTAGTGATAACAGACCTGATAATACTAATAAAAAAATCTAGGCACTATGAAGAGGAGTATGTGAAAAATATGTTTTAAAATGTATAACGGAAAATCGGTTAGAAGAGAGTTAAAACAAGTTTGAGCTTGGAAGGTTAAAAATTGAAGATAAAGATAAGAAGCGCCAATTCGAACTAGAAGAAAATAAGCTCCAATTCGAACTGGAGAAAGAAGAAAAGAAGCGCCAATTCGAACTGGAGAAAGAAGAAAAGAAGCGCCAATTTGAACTAGGAGAAAAGAAATTCCAATTCGAAATGAAGAAATTAAGAATTGAAACTATGCAGGTATACGTTACTGAGACTTCTCATCAGGAGCAAATTACGAATTCGCGAACTAATTTTATACTTCAGAAAATTCTTCAAAAATTCGATCCAAAAGAGGAAGATATTAGTCTATATTTGAGTATTTTCGAACGCCAGGCATTTCATCCGGCTTATAGCGAGAGAGCCAGAGGAAAAGACGGACAACTACGATTACTTCAAAGAGTTGCTCCTAAAGCGTTTTAAACTTAGCCCCGATAAATTTCGTGTTAAGTTTGTGCAACATCAAAAGAAGTCTGATAATTCATGGAGAGATTTTACTTTTGAATTAAGAAACTATCTTGAAGAATGGATACAAGGGTTGGAAATTAATACACTGCTGGCCACTGTAAATGCAACACCCTGAAGGAAACATGCAAATAACATGAAATTTACAACGTGCATTAGCGGAGGTGAGATATGCAAATGATTAGAATTTCAGCGCAGACGCACAACACTCGCACCTGTGGCACCACTTCAAAGCGCTATTTAAGGCTTGGAGATTTTGACGATTTCAAGCTCGGCAATTGTGTTTTTCTTGTGGTTTTTAAAAAAAAACGATCAATTATGCCTCGTCGAAAACAGCGATCATCTTTTGATCAAGTATCAGAGGAAGGATAGTGGCCTAGCGTGATTGTGGATTATCTTTCAGGGAAATCGGTAGTCGTGTTGGACGAAACCAAACAACTGTAATGCGGATATGTGATCGTTGGATGCAGGAGGGTACGACGGACCGGCGTGTTCGATCGCATCCACCTCAGCGCACCACTTCACGTGATGACAGGCAAATTGTGCGCATGGCAGTGGCGGATCGCTCAGTCACATCACGAACCATAGCACAGCACATGCAGTCTGTAACGCATCATCCAGTGTCTGCGCGTACCATTCGACGCCGTTTACACCAGAGTGGTCTGTCCGCAAGACGTCCATTGCTTTGTCTACCCTTGACGCAGAACCACAGACGTCTCCGCCGCCAATGGTGGAATGACAGAAGGATGTGGATGACAGAATGGAATAAAATTGTCTTCACTGACGAGTCACGCTTCTGTCTGCAACACCACGATGGTCGCATTCGTGTCTGGAGACACCGTGAAGAGAGGATGCTGAACAGCTGCGTTATGCATCTCCACACTGGTCCTGCACCGGGTATTATGGTATGGGGCGGTATTGGATATCACTCTCGCACACCTCTAGTACGCATTGCCGGTACTTTAAACAGCCAGCGCTATATCTCCGAGGTGTTGGAGCCAGTTGTCCTTCCTTACCTTCAGGGCTTGACCACAGCCATATTTCAACAGGATAATGCGCGACCACACGTGGCACGCATTGTCCAACGGTTCTTCGTCAATCGCCAGATTGAATTGCTTCCCTGGCCGCCTCGCTCTCCGGATCTTTCGCCGATAGAAAACATGTGGTCCATGGTTGCTCTACGAGTGACTCAGATTCCATCCCCAGCTGCCACAGCAGATCAACTTTGGCAACGTGTGGAAGCTGCTTGGTCTGCTGTACCCCAAGAACTCATCCAAAGTCTCTTTGAATCAATGCCGAGGCGTTTGGCAGCGGTGATCTCCAACAATGGCGGCTACTCTGGCTACTGATTTTGGCAGGAACCACACTTCACAGAAGTCTATAAATTTAATCATTTGATACTTGGCCAACATGTTATCTACAAAATAAATTTTGTTGTGATATCTCTTGTCTTTCTTGGTGTTGCAATTTGGGTGGCCAGCAGTGTTTGAATTGCTGAAGGATCTGATGGTTACAGACCAGATAAAAAAAACGTGTATCCAATGATGTTCGGGAACATTTTCTTGACAACTGGACTAAAATAACTTCAGCTACAAAACTGTCTGAGATGTTGGACGAATATGAAAGTGTACGGGGGAGTAGGAAATCCGAAAGTTATCCAACCTATGAACAAAGGAAAACTAGCGATAATTTCAAAAAGGGAAATCGAAAATATCATAAATTTCCGGCTAAATCTGGACAAAATGAAGGGGATCATGAAAAGAAAGACGTGTGGAAAGGTCAGAGGTATGAATATTTTGATCGGCGAAAACCCTTGCAGTGTTATGAATGTGGATCGGTGGACCATTTGCGACCGACTTGCCCTAAATTAAAGGCTCAGAAAACTTCAGAACAAGTGAACCAAATTTGTGAGAAACAAGAGGAGGAGAATTTGCTAAGTCCTTTTACAACATTAGCGGAAGTAAATGGGTTTTCCATGCCTGTTCTTCGAGATTCAGGTGCCCCGATAGACGTCATATGTAGGAAATATGTCTCTCCCGAGATGTACACAGGCGAAACTATTTGGGTACAGCAGCCTTTGGACGAAGGTACGACAGGTCTACCGTTGGCAAAAGTTAGAATATCTGGTCAATTTGGTAGCATTGATACCAAAGCCGCAGTTGTCCGTTGTGAATTAGATAAGGGACGCTATATTTTAGGAAATCGAACTGCAGCCAAATTATCAAATTTACAGGTGGAAAAGGTTTCGATTTCTCATCTTAGCGCAGTGCAGACTCGAGCCCAAAAGGAAAGAGAAAATACAGAAAATGAAGAGAGTTTAGACCCTGAACAAGAATCTAAGCCAAATAAGGGTGCTCAAAATGAAGAATCCAGCAAGGAATTTGTAACGGAGGCCGAAGAGCAAAACGACACCTCTATAATCATTGATGACGAATTTTTGCTTCCAGTGGAAATCAATTCAAACGAATTTTCTCTCTTGAAGATAGACCATGAGCAGTTTTCTAAGTCCCAGAATGATAGTGAAGAATTACAGTCCATTTCCAAGGTTGTTAACGAAGATTGAAAAGGCCAAAACAAAGTATCGAAGCTTATGATAGATAAAAGTTTACTATTCAAATGTTAGGAAGACCACCCAGAAGAATATAAGGATTTGATTAAGATTACTGGAACTAAAGATGGTATTGACAAAGCTGGGCATGAAATTGAGCTCATACCAGAGAAACAGGACAAATTGGCATTGGAACGTCTTGATATTCCAAGAGTTTACCATCCCTTTATTTCCGAACCTATCAATGAAGTTGAAATTAAGATTATAAATGAAACTGGTGCCAGAGTGGATATCCCTCCTCCATCAGTAAACAAAAATGAGCTTACTATTGCTGGAGATGAAAAAATCTATGAGGAAAGGAAGAGAAATTGTCTAGCAGTGTCAGTAGAAATTTCTAAAAATCAGCACAAAAATATAATTGGATCTCGTGGGCAAACAATTCAAGAAATTTTAGCTGAAACTGGTGTATCTGTTTAGATGCTACTTCCTGACTCCCGATCTGATACAATAAAACTTAGGGGTGAGAAATCCAAGCTTGGACCTGCTCATACACTTGTGTATTAAAAGACATACAGTGAGATTACTGAACATGAGGATGCTCCCCGTTGGCTTCACAAACACATTATTGGGAAAAGAGGAGCTAATATTAAACCTATCACTAATGATTTAACTAAAGTCCAGGTGGATTTTTCTGATGGGCATGACAGCATTAATGTAGAAAGACTCCCTGATGAAGTTAAGGGAGCTTGTCGAAAATTAAAAGAAGTGACTAAAGAACTTAAAACACAAGTTGCCTATGCAGACATCGCGATAACACCAGCTTTCCACCCTCATATAATTGGCAAACATGGCGCAAATATCAACCGTCCGAACGAGGAGACAAAATCTTTAATTAACATTCTGTCAGATGAAATGAGTAGAGCCTCTCTAAATTTACAAGGCTACACCTATACCGAAAAAAGGGTATTGTAAAAATGTAGTAGTGCATTTCTTATTATATATATATATATATATATATATAGCCCATGATTATTTTATTTTATTTGTTTAATTTGTTTAATTTGTTTTTGTTTTGGATAGTATATTAATGTGAAAATGTTATGTTTTGATGAATATTGTGTAAAAAATTATGATTCTGTAATCAGAACAATGTAGTAGTAGAATTGGTAATATTTTGAATTTAATCTTTACTCAGTAGAATTTCGTTAATTACATGTTACATTTAAGTTTTTTTTGTTTGTTGTTGTTTTGTGTGTGGACCCCTAATAACTTTAGTCACTTGTTACTTGCTTGTGTGAACTTTATTAGTAAAGGAATATGAACTCTACGATTAACATTTTATATTTGATGGTCCTGTATACCATCTAACTAACTTTTCCTTCGTAAAACTCTAGAAAAGTTTTCAAGGGGGGGGGGGGGGCAAGGAGTTGTGACGACCTCCCGATCGAGACCCGGATTGCGGTTTTAAAATGAGAGCGAACGCAGCTGAAGTGAGAAAAAGTTGTTGGAACGATCGGGGAGAGAAAGAAGGGTTGTTCGTGTTTCAGTGTAACAGAAGTATAATTTTTCGATTCTGTTGAGATATTATGCTACCGATATAGTGTGATGTGTTCCACACCAATTTTTGTGTTTTGTTGCCCCTCGTCTCTTCAATAGAAAATAAAGTTTGTTTTCCTGTTAATTAGCTGTCTTATTACGGTACAGGAGGAATAAATTTGCAGAACTAAACGTAAACTTAGAAAAAAGATTACAAAATCTAGAAAACTGTGAGGAATATATTTTAACAACAAGCACCGAAAATATTTTAACTGAAGAGTTGGAAGGGATCGATCTCAGCGAACGTACCTCATTCAGATTGAGGACGTTTTTAACAAACGCCAGCTTTGGAGTATCCTAATTAAATTAATAATAATGCACCTACCTATATAGTTTGAGTTTAAAAAAATTTGGCTCTCAAAAGAAATTTCAATCGTTGTACTGTTGACATTTGGCTCTATTGACTAATGAGTTTGCCGACCACTGCCTTAGACAAAAAGCAGCCGCCTTTTATAATCTCCACTGATTCATTCTCGAGAGCCCTAGAATCTTCCAGAAATGCTTTAATGCCCCTCATTCCCAGGTCCGTTGTGTCACTTCCACTCGTGCCGTTCGCAGACTCCATCCGTCACTTAGTCGACCCACAGAACAGCCTCCATTGTCCGGGAGAGGTTCCACCCTTCGTCGATCTTTTACCACTTCACTGTCCCAAATTACATGGCCGAGTCAGATTTATCTGCAAAAGATGGAACTCTCTGGAACAGAAAAAAGTCATTATTCTGTCCTTCCTTTAACGTTCCTTAAAGTACTTAGAAAAGCACATGTGTGGTAAACAATCAAGTCCATCACTTGTGAAGAAAAGGGGCTGCCGACGTGACAGCTCGCCCCCCCATAAGGACTTTTTATACATTAAAAAGACTAAAGTCAAGGGTACGCCCACTCGAGACAATCTTTCGGAGAGGTCTTTCTCACAATCGCTTATTTGAGCCCTATCTTAATAGCTTAATACACACAAAAAACCCGCATACTCAAAATCTCTAATAACATCCTTTACCCGAGTACTCAGTTCGAGAGCCTTACAGCTAAACCTTTCACGTCAAAGCTTTTTTTCCCGTTTACAAAAAGGAAGTATCCTTTGCTCTCGTATGTAGTACAGGTGATTTTTACATTCTTCTCTACCTATTATTTAGATACTTCATAAAAAAAGAAAAAAATAAGGACTTTATCACGGTCACAATCATAATAATCACAATTATACACTGAACAAAACTCTACTCACAACTTAGTAAAACATAAATCCAACTTGGATACCTAGACTTTATATAAAGCACACCATCACAACAAACGATTTCGATCTACATGACCCAGTAAATTTCTTTCACATTTATAACACACTTTTCATACCAAAAATATATATATATATACAATACATTCAGATAACCCTATGAACTTCGCGTTTATTGTTCCCGAGATGACTGGCTCGGTTCATCAGCTTCAATGCTGTCGGTTCTGCTCAAACCGTCTGCATTTCCGTTCGATTTCCCAGATTTGTGCTCTATCTCAAAGTTAAATGGTTGTAAGCATAATGCCCACCTGGTCAACCTGGCGTTTGATCCCATCATTTTCTTCAGAAAAACGAGAGGATTGTGGTCCGTTTGTATTCGGAATTTTTGGCCGTCAAGATTAGTTCAGCTTCTTAAGTTCGAATACAATAGCTGCCAGCTCCCGTTCCACGGTGCTGTAATTTCGCTCAGCCCTCGAAAATTTCTTACTGAGGAATACTATGGGATGCTCCTCGTCTCCATGTTTTCGAGATAGGACTACTCCCGGCCCGAAAGTACTAGCATCAGTTTGCACTATAAACTCTTCGGCGTAATCGGGCGCGTATAAAACCGGACTCGTTATCAACCTGGATTTTAGCTCTTCGAACGCCTGATTCCTCTCTGGGGTTCAATCAATCCTTTCTCTCCGAACTTTTCCTTTGAGCGCGTCAGTTAAACGGACAGTTTCGACCGCATAATTAGGTACGTACCACGAGTAATATCCCGTAAGACACAAAAAAGCCCGTAGTTTAGTCTTCGTTTCGGGGATGGGAAATTCCTTGATAGCCTGAACTTTTACTTCACTCGGTGACCTTTTCCCCGATCCTAATTCATGTCCCAAAAACCTACCTCAGCTTTGTTCGAACTTCCACTTTGCAGGTTTTATAGTTAAATTAGCCTCTCCCAATCTTTTAAAACGATGTCAAGGTCCCGCACATACCTTTCCTAATTTGGTGAAAAAATGGCAATGTCGTCGATGTACGGCAGGGCGAACGGTTCTAAACCCGTGAGTACACTTGCTATAAATTTTCAAAAGTAAAACGGCACGTTCACCAAACCGAACATCATTACCCGGGGTGTAAACGTTCCAAAAGGTGTAACGAACACAGCATACCGTTGTGCCCTATTCTTTAGGGGTATTTGGGGGTAAACTCTGAACAATTTTATTAATAGGACAAAACTTAAAATATTATAAAGATGATATTTAAATATGGATAAAACTCGTAAAATATTTTCCTAATTAAATGATTTTTTGAAAAATTTGTTAACCGGATATTTATAGAGGGAATATTTTATTTTTTATTAAGTAATCACTGTATTCACTATATAACTGAAGAAACAAAGAAACAAGAACGTAATCGAATATCAAAGAAAAATACAGAGGAAACGAATGTAGCGAGTGAAAGTGCGCAGAAAACCTCTTTTATCTTGAGCTCACTTAATCTGGTCAAATTTCCAAACGATACGCCCGTAAAAAGAAGGTTTAAAGTCGTACTCCAATCTTTCGATTACATTGCATTACATTTAAGTCATGACCGAAACACGTGCCCGCATTGATGATTGAGTTCCGAGTCTAAGATAAGAAACAAGCTTTTCAATAATGGGTTTTGAACTTCAGTGTTTACGTAGTGACGGAGTGTAAGTTTGCGTTGAATGTGTATATTTTGGAATATACGTCTCAGACACCGATATCATTGTTCTGAAATGGATTCTAGGGTATATGTCTTAATGTATAAATGAAAAATCAAATGAAATTTTAAAGGAATATATATATATATAATGATTAAGGAATTATATAACCAATATATACATTTCATTTATATTTGAAAACACTGATAAAGATATGAATTACAAATAAAAATATGTATATATAATATTAATGCAAACTCTGAACACTTGTATTAATAGGAAAAAATTGAAAATATTATAAAGATGATATTTAAATATATTTCTATGTATAAAACTCCTAAGATATTTTTCTTACTAAAGTATTTTTTTATTTCCGGATATTTTATTTTTTACTGAGTAATCACTGTATTCATTATTTAACTGAACAAAGAAAGAAATTAGAACGTAATCGAGTATTAAGGAAAAATACAAAGGAACCGAAACTAGCGAGTGAAAGTGCGCAGAAAAGCTATTTGTTTCGGACTGTGGCATTTCCCCTGAATTCCGTTCTGCGCAAGTATACACGGAAGAAGTGAAATGAAGAAGAGTACATGTAACTTTGTTGTTCTTTAGTTTAGTTTAGTTTTTGCGTAATGTTCGCGTGTGTCAAATAGCCTGTCATGTTTTCGTGTTTATTCGTTAAAACTAAAGTGTAAATTAATGTTTTAATAATAGATGTCGTTAATTAACCAAAGGTCGTCGTGTTTCTTTGATTCATGTGTCTCAACTTTTATTTTAGTTCGGAAACAACTACCCGGTCATAAAGATTTTCAGATAAAACAAGTTTTCTTACCTAATTTTTAAAAACCCAGAATCGGAACTATAAATATTGCTCGGGACACAATATTTACTGGCATCCCTGCCGGGATACGAGTTGTTTTGAAATTGTTAATAATAGAATTGTGATTATAATTACTATTTAAGAACTATGGTTCAGTTTAAAAAGTTGAGAACACCTATTCGATGTGCATTTACACGCATAGGTACTTTACTTAAGAATAATTTAAACGCCGAACATAAAAATATTGATGAAATCGAAATTGCATATAATCAGTTAGAGGGAAAATGGAACGATCTTGGTTTTAAAGAAAACGAAATTCAAGATCTTATTTTGAAAGATGAAAATTTTTCTCAGGATATGTTTGTTAAAGAATATGAAGGTTTTGGTATGTACGAAGAAAAATTTGTTAGGTTAAGAACAAAGGTTTAAAAAGCTTTGAAGAAAGTTAAAATCGAAAGTGACTTTCAACTAATTGAAAATCCTATGAAACGGAAGTTTAAACTTCCAAAAATAGAATTTAAATTATTCGGAGGGGGATTTAAAGAATGGTTGGCACAATTTGAAAAAATATATAACGATGAAGAAATCACCAACGAAGACAAATATCAGTACTTATTACAAGCCACGCTGAAAGGCTTAAGAGCTCACGAAATTGTTGAATCTTATCCCGCAACGGGTGATAGTCATAAAAATGTTATTGATTGTTTAAAGACCCGATCTAGGCGGAAGGATATGCTAATAGAAGTGTACATTTGAGAAGTTCTTCCGCTAATGATGAACAACGTCATGGGGAAGTGTACTGAAACACCTCTATTTAAATTGTACGATAAGATTGAAACATACTTGAGATCGTTGAATATGTTAGGTGTGTCTAGCAAAAATTATTCTTCAATTTTGTACCCATTAATTGAATTTTATCTTCCCGTCGACATATTAAGAAT
This sequence comes from Dolomedes plantarius, assembly GCA_907164885.2. NCBI lineage: Eukaryota > Metazoa > Arthropoda > Arachnida > Araneae > Dolomedidae > Dolomedes > Dolomedes plantarius. Next base: position 116,305,381 of record OU015492.1, read on the forward strand.
TTGGGAAATAAATTTAAATTCGATATACGTGCCATCTAATTCGAAAGAAGGAATTGTTAATAAATGACATACTCTGGTGAAATTTTTACGTCACGAAATCGAAAGTGATGAAAGAGTCAGATTGGCCCGCAGCGGATTTAACCTTGAATCCGAAAACGTAAACAAATGTATTTCGGCCGCGTTAGCCAAGAGGAAAAGAATTTTACCGACAACTGCAGAATTGTTTAACTCTTCGGAAACGAAAAGAGAAGTCTACGTGTTTTGTAATCGAGTTGGGCATTCGAGCAATTTTTGTAGATATGCTGATAATTTATTATATCTTATGAAGAGTGAAGCAAATATTAATAAAAAATAATGCATGTTTTAGATGTTTTGCAAAAAACCATGTTTCTCGTTTATGTAAAGCGAAAGTTCCACCTTGCGAGTTCTGTGGTGGTAAATTTCATTTTAAAGTAATGTGTGCCAAAAAATTCAGTCATGAATACTCTTGCAAACCGCAACATGTTGAAAGAGAAGAAAACTGAAAATAGGAAAGACTCAGCTCTGTTCAATGAATCATCTACGAATTTGTGTAAAGTCCTTTTGTAAACACTTATTGTTCGTTTGAGGGGTGAGAATAGAACGAAATACAAAAGAGTGTTAATTGATTCTGGCAGTAGTAAATCCTACTTATCAAATTTCGCGATATCGGAAATGGGATATAAATGCATTGCTGAAGAAAATTTGACTCATAGTTTATTCGGCGGCTTAGAAACTACAGAAACACACCAAAGATATTTGATTCATCTAAGTGACTTTTCAGATAGATACAGATGTAATTTCGAGGTGTTAAACCAAGAAAAAATATGTTCCAAAATTCCAAAAATACCACGGGGAAAATTTATCAGTGAAGAAGCAAAAAATTTTTCTTTCGGACTTGAATGATGAGATAGATTGGTTATACCAGTTTTCTCCTGAATAGATTCATGGGCTGATTGGGGCAGATGTTGTAGGTAAATTATATACTGGGAACATAAAACAGTTTCAATCTGGCCTAGTTTTGATGGAAACGCGCCTGGGATGGACAATAATGGGTAAAACAAATACAGACGAATCTTCAGACAGCATGAACAGTGTTATGTCGCTACATGTAAACGATGCAAAGATTTCAGATCTATGGCGGCTTGACACACTTGGAATTTTAGATCCTAGAGACAAGAGAAATCGACAAGAGCTGGAGATGGCAGCCGAAGAACATTTTAACAGAAGTGTGAAAGTTGATGATGATGGAAGGTGCGTTGTAAGTCGAGGGTAAAGGAGGCCATCCTCCTTTACCCACTTGCAGAAATATTTCAGAACGATGGCTGAAGAGCTGTGTCGATTCATTGAAGAGAAGTTGAAGCATACGAAGAAATGTTCAGAGAGTGGATTCAGGAGGAAGTCATTGAAGAAGTCAAGAACTCCTGTACCGATGAAAGTGAACAGTATTTGCCTCACCGGGCCATATTTATAGAAAATTTCACGCAAGAGTGGGACCCGTCTTCAACGGATCAGCAAGAGAAAGTAATTCACCCTCTATAAACGATTGTTTGAAAAAAGGAACCAAATACTGTCGAGCTCATTCACGCCCTCATGAATAGATTTAGATTAAAGGAAATGGGCGTTGTTGCCGATATTCGCAGAGCATTCCTTTAGTTTGGACTGAGTGAAGTTGATAAACCTTATCTGAATTTCTTATGGTGGGAGGGAGGTGATCTGGCCAAGCCAGAAATTTTCCAGCATCAGCGAGTTGTTTTTGGGCTTTCTTGCTCTCCTTATCTATAGGGAGCAACCATTTGATTTCATTTGCAAAATGTTCCTCAAACTTTGAAAAAACTGCAGATCAGTTGTTAGAATCATTTTACGGGGATAAATGTGTGACCAGTGTGTATGACCCCAAAGAGCTTGAGAAATTTATCGAGGAATCTAAAAAAGTTCTTAGCACTGCCAAATTTGAGCTTAGAGGTTGGGAGCACAGTAATAAAGACTTTAATCATATTTCCACAGAAAACGAAAAGAGTATTTCTATTCTGGGACTTAAGTGGAATTTAAAAAAGGATTCTTTGACCGTAGATTTACGAGATTATGCTGAAGACGATGCACCCGTGACAAAAGAAAAATTCTGTCAGCTTCGCATAAGATTTTTGACCCCCTAGGCTTCACTTGCCCTATTAAGTTGGGGCCAATTATTCTCCTACAAGAATGCTTGAAATTGAAAGTGTCGTGGGATGCGGAACTTCCCACCTCCATTGTCAAAAAAATTGAAAGGTGGAGAAAAGATATATCTAAATTGAAAGAAGTAGAAATTCCGCGATGTCTTATACCCGTTTCTAAAGTACCGAGAAGTTTAACGTTGTATGTGTTATACGATGCAAGCAAAGCATATGCTACTTGTATTTTTTTGAGAAGAGAAACTGAAAATTCAACAACCTGTCAACTTGTTCAGACAAGATGCAGAGTTGCTCCAATTAAGTCTCTATCCATTCCAAGATCGGAACTCCTTGCCTGAAGTATCGGAGCTAGAATAGATCAGAGTGTGAGCTATTCTAGCGCCGATCTAAAGTTCTAGCTAGTAATGATCTAAAGTTGGAGAATGTATCGAAATTTTTCTGGTCTAATTCGGAAAATGCTTTGCATTGGATCAAAGGAACTGAACATTGGGCTCCCATTGTTTATAACAACAGAATGCATGAAATTCGTTCCCAAACCAACCCTGGAGATTGGCATAACGTGCCAGGGCATTTGAATGCCGCCGATCTTCCATCTCGTGGATGTAGCGTTGAATCTTTGGCTCAGACGAGATGGTGGGAGGATGGGTACTGGTTAGCAAAACCAACGGAGGTATGGCCGAAATCAATCGCAGTCTCTGATTTCGCTGCAATCAATTCGAAAAAAAAGGAAAACTGTCATTAGCGCTGCTAATCATGAAGAAGTATCTGGGAGAAAATATTATGACCGATTCTCCTCGTTGCTTCTTAGAGTTACTGCATCTATTTTTCACACATTGTAAAGTTGAAAAGTGTAATCGAATTACTGGCGCCTTAACACTCGAAGAGATAAATGGAGCAGAAGTCACAGTGTTGAAAATTGTACAGAACGAATAATTTTTAGGAACGGATGATAAACACTTAAAAGCGCTTCAGTGTTATGTAGATTCAAATGGAATTTTGAAAGTAAAGACCCGAATCTTAAGGAGAAAAGGTACAGAAAATTTCAGATATCCGACAATATTGCTTTCGCGTCATCCAGTTGTAGAAAAATTATTCGAACCAGACATGCTAAATTAAACTACGCTGGTGTTCAAATTCTGATGAGTACCTTAAGAGAAAATTTTTGGATTCTCAAATATCGGAAAACCGTAAGAAATGTAGAACACGTGTACGATGTAAGTGATTTAACTCGCGCCCTAAACCGATTTAACTCACGCCCTATACCCAATCGAAGCACCCCTCCCAGAAGATCACGTAAAGGAAGCTGCAGTATTCGAAGTCGTCGGAATAGATTATACTGGCCCATTAATTTTGAGAAATGGTCAGAAATCCTGGATAGTCATTTACAAATGCCGTTTTCAGAGCTATTAATTTAGAAGTTGCCACTGCCTTAACGATGGACAATTTTTTACAAACATTTCGGAGATTTATTGCCTGAAGAGGTAGAACAGCTATTGTCTATTGTGATAATGGAACTAATTTTACAGGTGCAGATAAGTTATTGAAACGAATCTATTGGAATATTATTTCCCAATACAGTACAAGCCAAAAAATTGACTGGAAGCTCATTCCTCCATCTGCTTCACGGTGGGGTGGATGATGGGAACGGCCTTTTGGCATGACCGAAGGAATACTACAAAAAGTTTTAGGACGGTCGTCCCTGAATTTAGAAGAAATGACAACCATCCTCTGTGACACCGAGAGCATTATAAACAGCCGTCCAATAACTTTTGTTAGTGATGACGTGAATGATTTCGCCCCTCTCACACCTTCCATGCTTTTACAGGAACTCAAAGAATCGCGAACTCCTAATTTATACAATTTAGATTCATTGTCTCTCAATAAAAGACTTACTTAGACAAAGAATTAGAGAAGATCTACATAAAAGATTCCGAATAGAATACTTAGGAAATTTAAGACAATTATCTAAGCATGCTAAAAATGACAAACGAATCCAAATCGGAGATGTAGTTTTAGTTTCTAGCGACAACACCAAGAGATTAGATTGGCCTATGGCCAGAGTTACAAAAGTTTATCCTTCAAAAAATGAATATATCTGGTTTGTTAAAGTTAAAATGAAAAATGGCGAGATTCTTCGACCTGTGCTTCGACTGATACCATTAGAAATTACTGAAGAAGATGTGCAGCCCAACCTTGCCCCTGTTACTGACTCGTTTCTTGCAGATCGGGCAATGAGGAATTTGCACGTTTTTTTATTTTGCATTTATGATATAGAAAATAGAAAAATATGATCGAAAGCATCTTTTTTTTTTAGTTTTAGAACTCTAAAAGTTAACATAATTTGTTTTTAAACGCGCACTATTTACTTCATCTCAAAAACGCTACTTTTCCTACGCGGATACATGTGACGTCACAATGCTCCATAGCGAATTTGTTTACTTCGGTGTTTGGATTGTGTTGCGTAGTTTGAGTTTGATATCTAGTGTTTTTTCTTTATTTTTAAGATGTCAAAGTGTGTTAGAGGAAATTTTAAATATTGTATAGTACCTTGCTGCACAAGCACGACGGTAAATACCGGTAATGAACCGGTCTTTCATTTTATAATATTTAGTGAGAACAGTGTCCTGACTTTCTAAAAGTCTGCTTTTTTCAACAACTTTTGTTCGAAATGAGCCATCTTGTGGTATTAAAGGCTCCAAATTATTTTTTATTAAATCTTTCCCTTTAATGAATTTTATTGAATTGCCTACACAAGAAAGTTTTGACTTCTTCCAGTAACTCGAAACTGACGTCACTGCTGGTTCTTCACTCCGTCTATGATGCCACATAAGCAAAGCTACAGCATGTTTACATCCACCTGTAAAAAATATATTTATAGAAACCCTCAGAAATATTAATATACAATTTAGTTAACAAAAATCAAACTATTGTCGGTTAAATTTATACTAGCATTTAATGCAAAAATGAAAACTATATTCCGAGAATATCATATTTTATTCACTTGAATAATCATTGTAAAATGTTTATTTGCATTAAAATTTTGATTTTATGAAAAATGTTTGAAATAAAATGCTGTTATTTCTGACTTTAATTTTTTTCTGTGTTCATTAAATGAATAAACTTTCATGCATAATTGAAAATCGTTAAATTATCATATTATCTCTATCAGATTAAATTATTTTGAATATACCTGAATAACTTCAGAAAAACTAGCATTCTGGATAGCGGTCTATAAAATGTTTGTTCACAGCAGAGATATGCAATATACAACTCTTAAAGTATATTACATACAGTTACTTGATAATAGCTTTGATGCTGAAACAGTTGTAAATGCTCAGTAAGTGGATCTTCATTCAATAATTTTTTTAATTTAGCTATAATTGTGGGTTTTAATGTGATACAGATGATTTGCCAAATTTATATTCTCCAGAGGGTGAATTCCACCTAACATGAAACCATTACGAAAGAAAATCATTTTAAACAAATTCTTAAGTGTTTGTATATCATTGGAAAGCTTATGGCCTCTAGAACTAGAACCTATTATTGCTTTTTCCTTGCATTAAGTTTGTTTTGTAGGGGAAGTCATGGGAAAATATCTATTTGTAAGTTTTTTAGCAAGTAAAATTATCATTTTTATACCTTATTACTTAGGTAAATTATGCCACTGATTTTAATTGGAGTAAATTTAATATTAATGTAAAAACTATAAAAGTAAAATAAATGCATGTTTGTGACTGTTTTGAATATAAATAGCCTAGTTAAGGGTACAGTTGCAACATCATGTATTATATGTAACGTCTGTTACAAATAGTTTTTAAATTTTTTATTACAGAAAAAAATGACTAAAATTTTATGTCAAGGTTCTGATAAATTACAGGCATGTCTTGTGATGTTATTTTTTAAATTTTTGAGCAAATTTACATAATAGATTCACAGATTTTTTTTTATCTTATGACGCTATAGTACAAATTATGTTCCATTTTGTGTAACATCCGTTACATTAAAGAATTTTTTTTTGCAGCTTAAATACACCAGAAATAAATTTTGAAACCTGTCAGGTTTATCTTTAGTATTGGTTTTATCAGAAAAAAATAACGTACTCCTATTTTGAAGCATTAATATGCATCTCATAATCTTTTTACAATGTATTTTGTGTGTGAATGTAACGTCCGTTACAATGGAATTCACCAGATGCTGGGTTGGAGGTAGGTGATAAAATTTTAAAATAAATACAATTTGTGTGCAAAATGTGACAAAAGCATAAACTATATTATTTTGTAAGTTTATTTTTAATTAATCTTTTTACACTAGTTTTGGGTGCTAGTTTTTTACATAAAATGTATAAAGTATTGTACTAAAAAGATTTTTTTATTACTGCTGAAGTATTACTAATTATTTATAAATGACTTAAAGCGGGGAAAGCTAGCCATGGATGATCTATTGTATCTATCATTAAAACATTGTATCTATCATTCACACTATCATTAAAACTTTTAGATAAGATTAAATATAATACATAAAGGAACTCACCCAAAGATGCTGCACAATCATTGCATTGGACGGAATGGACATTTTCTTCCTTTTCATTCAACTTGAGTTCCACACTGTAAGTATTTTTTGTGACATTAAGTTCTGGTGTCACGCTTGCATTGACTGTACAGATGTCTCCATCCCTTTTTACATAAACATATCCTACAGCATTATCTCTATAGCCTTCTCGTCCAGATCTAACTAAAAGTAACTAAGTACTAAAGCATTAATTTAAAAATATGTTTTTAAAACACAAAATTATGGAGTTAGAGGATTGTTTAAAATTAGTATGAGTAGTAAACATTTGTTTCTTTGCACCACTTAATATGTGATTAGTCAAAAGTTTAATTATCATGCATAGTTCAGATTTATTATAATTCCTTTACCATTTAAAATACACATATTTCCATGATATGAATGCAGAACACTGAACACATTCGTAAATTTGGTAGTGTTTTTAATTTCTGTCAACTTTTTAATAGACAATTAAAATTACTAAATATCCTATAACAGACACTACTTGTAATGTTGCAGTGCTAATTAATTCTACAAAATTAAACATGTACTATGAATGAATAATAATAGAAGCTGTTTATTCAACTTTTAGAGTACGAGATTAATTTAATAATAGGCATAAACAATGTCTAACTTTAAAGTTTGTGTAAAGTACAACGCACGTCAGCGTTCTACAATCTACATTACATAACTAGAATAATAAATGCAAACAAATATATACATACCTCTGAGCTTTAAATCCTCGTATTTCTGCTCCCATAAAACTTGGATTATTTCCCAAAAAGGAAAACACTGCAAATGAATCCATTTTAGGCAGGTTGTCAGATTGCCCTTTTGCAAAATCTGGTAATATCGCCATGGTAAACAAAACAGAAATAAACCTAATAATAAAGACGACGATAGAATATAATTTAAAATAAATGGGAATAAACAATAGCCACAAACTAAAATTAGAAAAATTAAACCAAATTAGAAAAAAAAATAGGATTTTAAAATGTTAGTTTAAGAGGAGGAAACGTAGAATCTCGCGCTAGAAAAATGTAAACATTGAAGCATGGGGCATAATGACGTCAGAACCAATCACGTAGCGTTTTGAGGTCACATGATTTTTCAACAGTTTTCGCTTATTTTAAATTTAAAATTTTTATTATTTAGATCTATATGTACGTTTTAATTGATGTTTTCGAACAATTTAATAACCAATCTGTTAATAAAAAATAGAAATGAGCATTTTCCCCACATGTGCAAATTCCTCATTGTCAATGGGACTAATCAAGGTGATGTAGACTGTTCACCAGCCGATCACGGACTTTGACGATTCCGATACGGACGATTATTGAAACCCAAAATTAGGGTTTGAGTTTCTCTGGTTCGAAACTCAAAGGTGGGAGTATACTGCGGAATGCGGCATTTCCCCTAAATTCTGTTCTGCGCAAGTAAGCACGGAAGAAGTGAAGTGAAGAAGAGAACATGTAACTTTTGATGTTCTTTAGTTTAGTTTAGTTTAGTTTTTATGTAATGTTCACGTGTGTCAAATATCCTGTCACGTTTTCGTGTTTATTCGTTAAAACTAAAGTGTAAATTTATGTTTTTAGTAATAGATGTCGTTAATTAACCAAAGGTCGTTGTGTTTCTTTGATTCGTGTGTCTCGACTTTTATTTTAATGCGGAAACAACTACCCGGCCATAAAGATTTTCAGGTAAAACGAGTTTTCTTACTTAATTTGTAATGACCCAGAATCGGAACTATAAATATTGCTCAGGATACAATACTCTTCTTGTATGTTGAGTTGACTCAATCTCGTCAAATTTCCAAATGATACGCCCGTAAATAGAAGGTTAAAAGCCTTAGTCCAATCTTTCGATTACATTGCATTACATTTAAGTCATGAGCCAAACACGTGCCCGCATTGTTGATTGAGTTCCGAGCCTCAGTTAGGAAACATGCTTTTCAATAATGGGTTTTAAACTTCGGTGTTTGCGTAGTGAAGACTGCAAGTTTGCGTTGAATGTATATATTCTGAAAGACGCGTCTCAGAGAGTGATTCTTGTTTTGAAATGGATTCTACGTTATATTTCTTAATCTATGAAAGGAAAATTTAATGAAATACGGAAGTACATATCTACAAACTTTGACGAATTTTTTCATTTAAACAAACAGCATGTTTGAAGGGGGAAGTAAATTTCAACTTTTTTCAGATTTTTATAACAGGGTAAATCTTATGCCAAGCATAAAGCAGAAAAACATTTCAATAAAGATGTTTTGTGTTTGATTGTGAATATCAAATGAATATAAATTTATTTTCATATAATAAATTATAATTTTTTTTTATTTTCATAAATTACAAGTATTTGTAAGTTTTAATCTTTTAAAAAGGATGGAAAAGTTAAAATTGTTAATAAGATTGTTAAAGCTTACATACTCTCTTAAAGGTGTTTAAAAAGGATACTTGCATGAAATGTATTACTTAATTGCGTTATGACTGAGAGCAATAATCCTCTAAAGTAAAAATATTTCGTTCACTTGCTAATGTCCCTGCTGTAGAGGGTTGAATCACGAAAATTATTTTAAATTAACTTGACAAAAATTCACTGAAAAAGAAAACTGAAATAAAAATTACCTAAAAAAGAACGATAAAAAACTACGAGGCAACTGAATGACATGACTAGATTTTGCAATAAAATAACATGGTTTATTAATACACTATATGATTCACAATTACAAAGCCTTTCGACCGTAAGGCCAATTTCGTTAAACGAGGAAACAATATCCTCTCATTATTTCTCGTTACAAGACACATTATATAAAAATTCAAATAAATGACTCATCAAGTAAAGTGGCTGGCGAAAAGTATTAAAAAAATGGTTTTCATAAAAACTAAATCTTAATTGAATTATTTTTTATCAAATAAAAAAAAGGGGAATCATTAAATTTACCATCTGCAGACATGAATGAGTTATTGGGAAATGGGCGAGGGCAAGGTTGTCGATTCCGCAAGGCATGTTATATCTAAAAAGTCTTTCCTTCATCTCGGATATGCTGAGGCAAGCTGATCGCACCAAGGGTAGCATTGCACTTTTTCTTCTCGTCGGCGCACCTCCGAGTCCCCCACCTTCGAAAAATCTCCCCCGATGAAGGACAATTTACCCTTTTGTAACAGTCCGCTCGCAAGATAGTAAAAAAAAGGATATTTGCCCGGCGCCGTGGACTTAGGATGGCATATCTTTCCATAACAGCATGTAAGAGGTGATTTAACATATTTGATGTTGAATATAATTTTATGTTGACCTTTTATCTTCGTTTATGCTATAATTTGAAACTTGTGGAGCTGGCGCGGCGATGCTGTTGGTTTTCATGTATACATGCGCGTCTGCAGGTGTTTTCGTGGAGGAACACTGAATTGCGCGAAAAACATTCAAGATGTCTGTTTTTGGGATGGTTCTTGAAAGTGGATACTTTTGTTAATCCCTTTATCTGGTGTAATTCTGGGAAAGTGCTGAGAAACACTGCAAAATGGCGATGATCTTGTGGATAGATTACATTGTCTTACTAGCACAGTTTCAAATATGGGGAATTGAATAGGTTACAAAAATTTCTTATAAGAGAAAAAACAAAATATTATTAATTAAAACTTAATATTTAATGTTGATTATTTAATCACCAGCCACAGAAACTATTATATATTACAGCCACTTTTACAAGATAAAGAATAAAATAAAAATCAATGTTTACAGTCATATCTAGTTATTTAACGTAAAAAAATCAAATATTAATGCTTGCTGTCATCCAATATTTTAATACACTCTCATGCTACATCCCATTATCAGAAAAATTGCGCACTTTTTCTAATAATCTTCAGTAATAATCAAACAATTAAAAATTGGATCACCGCTAGTTGGAACAAGTCGAGTAGAGAGTTTCAGAGTTTTAACAATGCTAATATACAGAAGCTGTTCACACATTTTTTAGACGATGTATATTGTATTCACAAAACTAAATTACATAAAATTCTTGTGTTTTAAATGTTCTATTTCACACCCCTTATTCTGAACTATCTTTCGACACCGCAATTTCCAGGATAATAATGCCTTTTGAAGTGTCAGAAGAGGTATTCTATCCCATTCCTCCTGAACAGCTTCCCAGAGTCCTGTAAGGGTTTTGGGACGACGTTTGGGTAATGCAGATTTTAAAAGTCCGAAAGCACAAAAATCCATAGGTGATACATCAGGAGATTTAGTAGGGATATCAGTAAAGGGTGTGGCCTTGATACCAGTTTTTTGTTCCATTTCTTTTAGGAAATTTACAATGGATTTTGATGTGTGACTGCTAGCTATGTCCCGATGGAGTCTCACAGATTGATGGCACTGTGGGTAAAGCGATGGTATTTCATTCAGAAAAATTGGCGATAAAATATGTTCCTGATAGTATTTGAAATTAATCTTGACATTTTTTCCACTCTCTTTATTTTTAACTTGTCATTATAAGAAAAACCAGCAACAATCATGAATCCTTTAGAAAAACTTTCTTTCGATTCTTTGAACCATGTACTTAAATTTTTTTCTCCCTTTTTGTGATAATAAATGGCGCTTTTTTTGTTGCAATCATTTAAATACACCCATGATTCATCTATTTTGACAATTGTTGTCCATTTTTCTTTGGATAAGTGTTTCTGATATAGAATTCTGCAGCGTGTCCTGCGTTCAGCGATATGATTTGGAAGAAGACGATGCACATTGCGTTTTTTCACTTTCTTAAGATTTAAATCAACTTTTATCATTTTGTTTACAGTGGACACCGAACATTTTAATGATTCTCCTTTGACTAGGGTATGTCCTTTGACTAGGGGGATATTCTTTTAACATTAAACAACGTACCTTTGCAATAGTCGAAGATGTCCGTTTTTTCCTTGGATACTTGTTTGGAATTTTTGTCCCACTTGAGGCTTCAATTTGACGTTTTTTTTTTCCTTTCTTGTTGACGATATTACCTATCGACGCTTTAGATATCAAAAAACCATGACTCTCACATCGTTTTTGAATAACGGAGTATCCATATTTCTTTTCAGAAAGAGCATAAATGTAGCCTTCGAACCACTGCTTTGTTAAAAACGCCATTTTGAATAAAAACAAAACTTTCAAGCCGCAGACGATAATTTTGACTTTTAAAACCATAGTACAATTGCAATTATTTCTTTTGCAGCAAACGATTTTTTATTACCGCTTACCAAAATGGTCTAAAAAATGTGCGAACAGCCTCTGTATTTAATGACAGATATTACAACGCGCTTTATTTATTAATTATATCCTATAATATTAGTTATTAAGTGCGTTTTACCTACATCACATAAGTGATATTTTCGTCAGAAAACTGTACAAAATTTTCAATTTTAATTTTAGTCCTAAACCTTTACATAAAAAAATAATATCCTTTATAGTATAAATTTGTATAAATAAAATTTACAATTGAAGATTATTGAAAAATTTTAATGCATTTATGTAATATTTAAATGAGAGGTGATTCTATTACGAACATTTTTTGTGCGTCTTCAAAAATAATTGAAATTCATTTACGCTATAACATTATATTTCATTAAATGTTTCATAGTCGTTGAACACTAGAACCTAATCGAACTTGGAGGAAAATACGAAAGAACCGAAAGTAACGAATCAAAGTGCGCAGAAAATCTTTCTTCGTATGTTGAGCTCTCTTAATCTCGTAAAATTCCCAAATGATACGCCTGTAAGAATAAGGTTTTAAGCTAGAATCCAATCTTTCGATTACATTGCATTAGGTTTAAGTCATGACCCAAACACGTGCCCGCATTGATGATTGATCTCTGCGCCTCAGTTAGGAAACAAGCTTTTCAATAACGTGTTTTGAACTTCGGTGTTTGGGTAGTGAGGAACTGCAAGTTTTGCTTCGCATATATATTTTGAAATATTTCTCTCAGAGACGAAGATATTTGTTCCGAAATGGATCATGCGTTATATTTCTTAATCTATGATGGGAAAATTTAATTTAATATGCTTTAAAAATATAAATTTCAAATATTTTAAAAGCTACTTGCAATATTTTCGTAATAGAATCATCTCTCATACAAATCTTAAATAAATGAATTTGAAATTTTCAGTATTCTTTAAATAAATATTACGTTTAAACAAATGTATAATATGTATGAGATTTTTTATAGAAAGTTTTATGCCAAAAGATCATATGTCAAAATATCATATAGTCTTAAAACTTGTTCACAATTTCGCACGTAAATATCACTTGAAAATACTTATTATCAGCAATAAATCAACAATATATTGTAAGATACTCATATGAAAAGAAATTTATATTTATTTTTAATCAGAAATTATAAATGTATACATGAAAACCGTGATTTAACATTTAAGAAAATATTTAGGAAAATATAATTTCAATACATAAATTTCGATCAATTTCAAATACATACATTTTTTGTAATACAGAAGGTCGTTCGCACTTTATGGAAACGATCTTGTAATTTTTTTTGACGTTTGCATTTTGAGATAAAAATTTGGCAACTTTAGAATAATTGTCTGCTACTGTTTTGTTTTGAATGGAATGTAAAATAAAAGATTTATTTTTAAAATGTCTCCTAAACTTGATTGATGGCTCGAAGATTAAGTAACTGTGCTTCCCGAGGAGAAATATTCGTATCAATGAAATATAAAGCGGTGTAAAAATCTCGGTTATGGAATTTCAAGAACAGGTATTTATAGTTTATTAAATTTGAAAGGAAAAAAATGGCTAACTGAAAGTAAAAATGCAAACATAACCGCGAAACCTTATCCTAAGTTTGTTCGAACGCAGGAAAATATCAAGAAAGGGAAGTCTCTGATCCTAAAAGAAAATCCGCCGTCTGAAAGATCCATTGCATCGAAACTAGGAATATCTTCAGGCACTGTAAGTAAAATAATTCAGAAAAAGAAATTGTAGAAAATTATATGAAAAACACCTAGCTGCTGAAACATGGAAATCTGTTGTAACACTGGATGAGGCAATGATGTATTTAAGTGACTGCAATAAAAAAAGATCAATTTTCTATTGCTCAACTGACGGGAATGACCGTACGAAATGGCTTCGTCAGTGTACAGAAAAGTTCCCAAAGGGATTCATGATAGTTGCAGGATTTTGTTACAACGGCAAATTAAAAATAAAAAAAGTCTCAAGTAAAGCCAAAATTGATTCACTCTACTAACAGCAGGATATTTTAGAACCAATGTTTGAAGAAATTCCAGCCTTATATGGAAAGGACATTTATAACGTTGATCTTCATGTGGACATAGTCACACGTCTAAATCAACTGCCGCTAATTTACCAAAGAAAGAGTCAGAAACGGGAATAAAGAGTATCCCATTTAATGAAAAACCTCTTAAATCACCTGACGCTTTTCAAATGAACTTTTGCTCTTTCGGTTTATTAAAACGAGCCTTAGGAAAAAAGCATCCAAGAACACTGAAGGAACTTTGGAACACGGTCCAAGAGGAGTGGGGTAAAATGGACATGATAATACTAAAAAAAGTTTCTTCATGCAAAATTCGAGTTAGAGGTATTGTCAAGAATCATGGCTATCAGATAGAAGGAAATCGCCGCAAAAATATGGCATTTATCAATAAAAATTAACTATTTAAATCGTTTCCATAAAGTGCGAACGACCTTCTGTATAGTCAACTCTCATTTATGTATTAAATAAATGCATTACAAATTTTCAATAATATTTAGACGATATAAAAAATGTACAAATGTATATATTATGCAAGACATTTGTTTAATCCAAGATTTATGTGGAAAATTAAAGTCGAAAGTCCTATATAGAAATTTCTTAAGAAAATATAACTTATAAATACCTACTATTATAAAAATATCAACAATATACTACAAAGTAATCGTATAAAAAGGAATTATAATCATTGTACTTTTTTAATCTTCGATAAAATGAAGCCTTATTTGATTATTGGGCCAACTACATTTTTGTACATTTTGAGATACATAGCCTTAAAGTCTAATGAGTGCTTAGAAATGATTGCTGAAGTCTGGTTTGAAGTGCCCTCTGTTGTATATATATATATATATATATATATATATATATATATATATATATATATATATATATATATATATATATATATATATATATATATATATCATTGTACTTTTTTAATCTTCGATAAAATGAAGGCCTTATTTGATTATTGGGCCAACTACATTTTTGTACATTTTGAGATACATAGCCTTAAAGTCTAATGAGTGCTTAGAAATGATTGCTGAAGTCTGGTTTGAAGTGCCCTCTGTTGTATATATATATATATATAGCGAAGGGGTCCCTGATTTCAAAATTAAAAATCTCGAAAACAAAGATCTGTAGAATAATGCAACAAACGGTATGTTTATCGTGACAGCTCTAAGGTACTTATGCACTAATTTTCGAAATAATTACAAAAGCTGCTAATAGATGGCGCTGTTAATAAAACCTATAATTAACACAGTCTTGCAATAGAACCTATAAATAGTGTATCTTTATTTAACTCCTGAGGGCATACTTATGATATTTTTAATACATGCTGAGCAAATATATTTCTGATGTATTATATTACTATTGGAGATAAAGTCCTAGAGACATTGGAGCTCCGACAAATTAGAATACCTAACCTGAGTGATCAGTTCCACTGTTGAAATCATGTATTCCAGTGAATAGCGTATTTTTCTCGTACTGAAATAACACATGTTAGAACACAGTCCTACGGCAACAAGGCGCAGTTTTCAAACACGATTTAATGTTCCAAAGGGACCCGATGTGAAAACCATTTGCAAGCTCTTCGCCAAATTCCACCGGACAAGTAGTGTGTCTGGTGAACTAGTGGGGAATGTTGGCCCCATGCAAATTGTAGTTACTCCAGAAAAAGTCACCACAGTTTCTGGAATTATTCAGCAAAATCTAAGGGAATCCGTCCGAGGAATTGCAGCAGAAACTGGTTTGAGACGTTCCAGCACAAAGAAAATACTGAGAAACAGCCTACACCTGTTTTCATTCAAAATTCAAGCTTACCACGCCATACCTATACAAGCTGTGCGACAAAGGACTGCCTTTGTGAACAAGTTTCTCCCAAAGCTTGACAATGAATGGCTGCATCTGGTTCACAGATGAAGCACGCTTCCACCTGAATGGATGGGTAAATGAACAAAACTGGCTATTTTGGGGTTCCGAAAATCCCCATTGGTATGAAGCAACAGCACTGTATACGCCCAAAATTACAGTTTGGGCTGCGGTATGCAGCAAAGGAATTATAGGACCTTTTTTCCTGCAAAAGGCGGTCGATACTGAACGTTGCGTTGCAATTTTGAAACAATTTATCGCCACACAGAAAGTGTACCAGTCGACCAGGCACCGAGTGGTTTATGTAAGAAGGGGTCCGACCACATCGCACTGAACAGGTGTTTCGTTTTCTTGAGGAATACTTCGGGAATAGAGTCATTGCGTTGAATTATCCAAATTTTACTGCCACAGGCATGGATTGGCCTCCATATTCGACGGACCTGAGTCTTTCTGACTATTTTTTGTGCGGCACATTAAAAGATACTGTCTACAGGATCTATTCCACCACGCTGGACGAGTTTCAATCGGCGATCTGTGAAGCAGCTGAATCGATTTATGTTGGGACACTGCAGGGTGTGATGGCAAATTTTATTGTTCGCTTGCGCCACCTCCGTAAAGCGAATGGTGCACATTTTGAAAAGATTGTGATGTAGTGATTGCAAAGACTGCTTGCAAAGACTACGAGTTTAATTATGCATGCTGATACGAGTTTTAGAGCGCCATCTGTTAGCAGATTTTGTAACTATTTCGAAAATTAGTGAATAAAATTCTTACAGCTTTTACGATAAACGTACAGTTTGTTGCATTATCCTACAGATCATTGTTTTCTAGAAATTTAATTTTGAAATCAGGTACTCCTTCGCTGGAGGGACACACGCACAAACACATATATACATGTGTGTGTGTGTGTTTGTTTATTTGTTTGTTTGTTTGTTTGTTTATTGAGTCAAAGGGTTCAAATGAAAACGAATAATTAATATTGTTTATTTTCTAAATTACTGACATAAAAGAAGGCTTATTTATATTATATTAAAAGAAATACCTATGTCTGTAATTCTGCAAACAATGTCACGAATATTATAAGGTCACGATTGTTCTCCAAATTCAGTTTTACTATCTTTTATAAAAGGCAAACGTTTTTTTAAGGAAAACAGATGTAATAATGCAGTGCATAAACAATTAGAAGTCCCCTCTATTCTCCAAATAAATCCTTTTAACGATATAACTTTTGAAATTGAATGACATGTTACTAACGGTCCTGTAACTTGTCAAGAACATTTGTTTAGACTTAAATTCTTAAGGTAATTTAGGTTTATAAATTAGTCTAGTCAGCACTTATAAATTATTGTGAAATGAATACCCCCAAACTTTACAGATTTCGTGACAGTAGCCTTGTTTGATGATCAGCATGCATCACTGGACGACAGAGTTAATGTTTGAATTCTTTTCTATCGTAAAATATTTTAAATTAACGAGATTTCTCCCAAGAGATACTTATAAATATGAAAAGTAAAATACATTTTATTCATTTAATATTATGATTGCAGTAGTATATGTATGCTTTGTTTAAATTAATCATTAAGAATAATTTTGTCAATTTGTATAAGCAATCATTTCTGGAAAACTGCCTATAGTAATTAATTAGAACAAATACTATGAACGTATGTGATTGCTAAATTTTAACTGAAGAGATTTCTAACCAAAACTACTTTTTCATATGAAAATTAAAAGTAGTTCCTTTACATTTTAGATTATGAATACATCAGTTCTATTAATCATTAAGACCAATTTTTGTTATTTTTCATAATAGTTTCTACTTTAAGCAATCATTTCTTAACGACCGCGAATAGTGATAAATTATAACAAAACTATAAATGTCGGTCATTGCTAAATTTTTAACTGACGGATAACCAATCATAAATACTTATTCATATGGAAAATAGAATAGTTCTGTTTAGATTAGTTCTCTTAAATTAATCATTACGAATAATGTCATCAACTTTCACAAAAGTTGCTATTTTAAGCAAAAATTTCTTGACGACTGCAAATAATTATAAATTATACCAAAACTATAAACGTAGGTGAATGCTAATTTTCAACAAACGAGATATCCATCCATAAATATTTATTCATGAGGAAAATAGAACAGTAGTTGTTTTCTATTTAACATTGTGAATGCATCAGCACATGAAGGCGTCTCTTAAATTAATCATTATGAATAATGTTGTCAACTTTTACAAAAGTTGCTATTTTAAGCAAAAATTTCTTGACGACTGGAAATAGTTATGAATTATACCAAAACTATAAACGTAGGCGAATGCTAATTTTTTAACAAACGAGATATCCAAACATAAATACTTATTATTATTGAAAATAGAATAGTTATTTTTAAAATAGTTGTCCTAATTTAATCATTGCGAATAATGTAGTCAACTTTTACAAAATTTGCTATTTTAAACAAACATTTCTTGACGACCGCGAATAATTATAAATTATACCAAAAATATAAACGTAGGTAAATGCTAAATTTTCAACAAACGAGATATCCAGCCATAAATATTTATTCATAAGGAAAATAGAATAGTAGTTGTTTTCGATTTAACATTGTGAATGCATCAGCATCTGAAGGCGTCTCTTAAATTAATCATTACGAATAATGTTGTCAACTTTCACAAAAGTTGGTATTTTAAGTAATTGTTTCTTGACGACAGCCAATATTGGTTAATTAGAACAACTATTGTGAATGTAGGTCAATGCAAAATATTTAACTATCGAGATTTCTCACAAAAAATACTTATCTTTTACGAAAAGTAAAATACATCTTTTTCATTTAAGATTATGAATGATTTAGCATATGAATGCTTGTCTTAAATCCTTAAGAATAATTACTGACTTTGGCCGGTTTTTATAAAAATTGAAACTTTAAGCAATCATTTCTTGACGACCGACAACAGTGATTAATTAGAATATATTCTGTAAACGGAGGTCATGCTGAATGTTCAAACTGGGCCTTTAAACTGTGGACATTTTTAATTCGAAAAGAAATAAAATTTACATTTCAGATAAAATGATTATGTTGAGAAAATACAGGAAAGGGCAAAACTGGCAAAAAATTTCTGAAAAAATATATATTTAAATCGGATTAAATAAATAAAATCTAATAAACTAAACAGGAATCTTACTAAGACTTTTTTACGGATAAAATAAAGTTTTATTCTTGCTTCTCAAACAAGGTTAAAGGGGAGCTTCATGTGCTTTAAAATAGACGAAAGTTTCCACTATTCCCATATCGAGATAGAATGTAAGAACATGATTAATATCATAATATCATAGCTTGATTTAAAAACATTTCAAAGTAATATATTCGTGTTAAACTATACAAGTACTATTAAATATCGCAGTAAAATATCAATGTCCACTTCAATTAATTTTCTTCTAACTGTGAATTTATGATTACCGGGTAATATTTCAACGTACAGAAAAACAATGTTACAAATTAGAAAATTTTCAAGCGTATACAAATAGGAAATTGTAATATACGAAATTCCTTTGATTTTTAACAGCTATTTCGATATCTTACAAGCTTTCTTTCCAATGACACCGTGAGCGTCCGATGTCTGAACATGCTAAGGTCCTGAACATTGGTACCAGAGTCATGCTTTCTTTACCTTCCAGGGTATTTCCCGCTAAAAATTTTCTTGTCTCCGTGTGCAAAATATAACACTCAATAAAAGCTAGTAGTGATTCGGAAATATTCATTGAAACGTAAGAAAGTACATTCAGGTGTTGAAGGTATTTTAAAAACAGTTGATGTGCTTTGAGCTGTGTCTGAATTGATGTATTGATGGACCATGGCATTTATAGGGTTATATTTTGATATGGCAAACTTCAATGCGCTTAAATTTGTAAAGAACAGATAATATGGTTTTAAAATGAAAATTGTAATTCAAGTGTACTGTTTCGGTTCACATTTTGGAGTCACCATTTCGTGTTTTACATGTTCTCTATTATGATGTCACTCAATTAATCCTTGAGGAATCCGAGTGATGGCGCCACTGAACTGATATTGTTGGCGGTGTCACATTAGCACAGCTCAAAGGCATTACTGTCAAATTGTATGCAGAGTCTACGATTATGTCATTGACAGACATTTCAGTCGGTAAAATCTTGTTACTGCTCACAAAATTTCCAAGGGTTGATAAAACAGTAATTTTGAAGAGGCAAGACGGCGGTAGAAATGAAATCCAGCCTTGATAAATAGTATGGCTAGTTTGCGCTTTCGATTAGAATGATTTACAGTTATGTTGACTTCCATTATGGCCAAGCGAGTGCAGGTAAAGTTGAAATATCTGGGCGCCATGCTGAGGTCTATGTCAGGCATTATTGGGAAAATCCCCTTTTACGTGGACGAAGGTTTGAAGATCAAAAATGCTTTAGAGTTCTAATACTGTTGACCTCTCATCAGAGCACGTAAATGATTTTTTACATCTATGAGAACGCTGTGGGTGATGCATTTTCTAACAATTGATCAAAAATGGGAACGAATGAACAAAACTTCGAAGCACATTTTACGTTGTTTACACTTGTCTTGCTCAACTTCAAATGAAATGAACTAAAATATGGGCCATATTACTTTATACCGCTACGGGCCACAAGAGAATAGGATAGATGGAAAGCGAAATATATTTTATGTAACATAAAATAAATAACTGACTATTTTTAAAATTAAATAAATATTAAGTCATTGTTTACATATTCTTTTAATAATAAAATTAATCTAAAAATAATATTCCATATATTTATGTGAGGTGGCCCGGTTGGCAAAGGCATCGAACAAGTGATCTGAGGATTGCGAGTTTGATGGCGGTAACTTACAAAATCCACCACCGTGTTCACTAATGGTTGCCGGTGCACGCAAAATCTGTCGTAGCTGCAATGTCCCCCAAATTCTCAAATTTACCTCTGATGGTGCGAGGTAAAGTGTTCCGGTATCCGCACTTGATTCTAAATAACGGGACCGGCTTGTAGGGGGTAATGCTGGCCACCTACACGGTACCCCCTTAAATGAATGGCCAGCAGTCTCTCCCTTTTCTGAGAACAAATGGCGTCATAGCCAACCTTCCGGGAATTTGGAATAAATATATTCCGTATATTTTAGATTTATAATGTTATGCTTCTTCTTAAAAGACATTGCATGCTGCAAAATGAGTACTGTTGAGCTGCATGAGGCTCACAGGCCTGGTTTAAAAGTTTTTCTTTCCTACGTCGGTTTAAAGGAAGCTAAGGTGAATTTTGCGTCACATCCTAGCAGTTCACCTCACATGGATACATCTAGATACCATCTAGAAACGGAAGAAGAGTCTATACAGTGTAGTGAAACGGCACTCAAAAAAGCGGAAATTGTTCCATGAGCAAGAGAGATTATAGCCAC
Source organism: Dolomedes plantarius (assembly GCA_907164885.2). Lineage (NCBI taxonomy): Eukaryota > Metazoa > Arthropoda > Arachnida > Araneae > Dolomedidae > Dolomedes > Dolomedes plantarius. The sequence continues at coordinate 116,326,668 of OU015492.1, forward strand.
TGTATTTTCTGACTCCTGTGGTATAATCTTTATCGCATATTTAGAAAATAATAAAAGAATCATTGAGAACATTTTTCGTTTTTATTGGATTATTTAAATGACTAAATTAAAGCAAAAGACCACATTTTGTGAAAGAAAACTTTTCCACCATGACTATATTTTGAGGCATTCAAATGGGATTGTTGCCACTACACTGTTAGATTTACGATATGATAATTTTCTCCACCCACAGTATTCTAAAGATTTGACTAACTGCTTCTTTCAAAACAGGAAAAAAATGCAGATCTGTAGGGTAATAAGAGAGTACAACTCATTTCAGACGACGGACTATTGCTAGTATAGCATCACAATTTATTGAGCCATTGCTCACACACACTATTTATTACACACCAACTCGTTCAGGGCTTGTGCGACACTTTAAGTGCGTGTCCCCCCTTGTGGCGTAAATTAAACAAAGTACTTCAAATTTTACAAATTTACTATACAGTGTCGTCCTCTGTTGAACAGGTCGGTAGTTGACACACATCCGAAATTTGCTTGAAATTCCAAAGTGATTACTGAAACAAATGTTTATTTTGCCGAGTTTGACGAATACTAATTTATGGGGATTTAAAAAAAAAAACTAAAAATGCTTGGACTTAATGTATGGAACTTAAGGAAGATTATAAAGTAAAATTAATAAATACGTCCTTGAAAAAATAAGCTATTTTTATTATTTTGGCATGGACCTATCAAACGATTTTCGTAACTGTAAATAAAATTTCAGGTGATTTCAAATATTTCAACATTAATGAAATCAGTAAGTACATTGGGTAATTCTTTAGAAAAATGATATTATAGACTCTATAAAATTCCATTTAAAATACACACACACACACACACACACACACACACACACACACACACACACATATATATATATATATATATATATATATAAAGAGAGAGAGAGAGTAGGTAACAAAAGCCACTCATTTAAAACGTACACACACACACTCATATATGTGTGTGGGTAAGAAAGTAAAGATTGTCTGAAAATATATTTTGAAGGGGGATGCATTTAAAAATGATAGAAATGAAGATAAAAATATCGATTTTGAATTTCAAAGGAGCAGAAAAAATTTAATCATTTTATAAAGTGGAAAATATTAACAAACGATAGCAATAACATAGAAAAATAAGGATTCCCAGTCATGGGTTAGATGTCTTTTAATTAGTTTGCATAAAACTTTATAAAAATAAATTAAAGAGTAATGAGGAGTTTAACCAGTTACTGGAAAATTGAATTTAAAATGAACTGAAGTGCAGGCTACGAAAATTATTTGCCAATATTTGCTTAAATTAGGTACACAACGCAAGTTAGCGTTAATCAGTTATTGCTGCAAATTATCGACTAAATTCTAGAGAATTATTTCACTAGAGAATTAATCATTGAATTACTGTTTCAATCTTTGATCAAGGCACGTACCAGAAAATTGTATGCCAGTTAGTGCTGACTAGTAAACATGATAAAATCGGCTAATTGTATCAATCAAATTGTTCTTCCGTAGAAAGATATATAAAATTTCATAAATCCCAATAAAAAATAATTCCAAATAACAAACGAGGAAAAATTCGTGCATGTACACACATGAGTCATGCACACACACACACACACACACACACACACACACACATATATATATATATATATATATATATATATATATATATATATATACGAGATATAGATCGATAGATAGATAGATGGATATCATCATCATATTTGGCACGACAGCCCAGAGATCTTCTGATGAAGATTCCTCCAGGACAGCCTATTTCTAGACCTGGCCTACCAGTTCCTCACTCTAATCACTCTAAAATCTGTTTCGACAGAGTCGAGCCCGCTTAGTTTTTTTCCATTCTTTTTTTTCGGACAAGTAAAAGGTCTTGCAACAAAAATCTTCTTTACTGGATTTTTTATCATCCATTCTAAGAAATATGAGAGGCCCAGGTCATTCTTTTAATTTTAAAACTTTTGATAATACCGTGCTCTTTAAAAATCTATAGATTTCTGAATTAAACCATCTCCACCAGGGGCGAATTTCTTTGACATTACCAAGGATGCTTCTGAGAATCTTTCTATAGAAAACTGCAATTCTGTATTCTCCATTTACTCTTAAAGACCAAGTTTCTGAACCATACATTAGAACCGGCTTAATGATATCCGGTCTAGTGGTAACTGGCTTCCACTGCAATATGGAAGAGAAGGCACGAAAGAGTGTTACCTTGTTGAAAACCGTTATTAACACTTAGACCCTCTGATAAGCCACCGAAAAATTTGGTTTTATATATGGTGCCACTCATTGTGCACATTACAAGTCTAATCATTTTACTTGGAATTTTAAATTCATACATTGTCCCCATTAGATGATTCCTACTCACACTATCAAATGCAGACTTAAAGTCAATAAACAAGTGATGAGTGTCAATATGAAATTCAATTGATTTTTCAAGAATCTGACGTAAACAGGAAATTTGGCCTATAGTGGATTTTACCCCTCTAAAAACACATTGATAGCTACCAATCTCAGATTCAACAAATGTATGAGTCTCTGACACAGGATATTGGAAAGGATTTTATAAGGAAGAATTTTATAAGTGGATAGAAGAGTAATGATTCTATAATTAGAACAAACCATTGGGTCACCCTCCTTATGGATGGGGCGTAAAATTCCAATATTCTACTCCGATGGCAGCTTTTCAGGGTTCCATATTTTTATAATTAGTTTATGCAGGTGCTCCTAGAGCCGGGGACTTCCAGAAACTCTGCAGAAATAAGATCACGCCCAGGTGACTTATTTTGCTTTTAATCTTTTTGATCGCTGATTCATTTTCATCTCTAACTGGAGGAGGAATCCGTTCAGCATCATTGATGCCCAGTGTGTTACGGTTATGGTCGTCTTGAATATTCTCTGAATTTAGAGGGTCGTCAAAATGCTCTACCCGCCTATTGAGAGTATCTTATCTAAAGGCCAGAATTTCACCCTGTTTATTTTTACAAAGACTAGAAATTGGTTTAAAGTCGGAGCAAATACGATTGATTTTCCGATAGAACGCTCTGCATTCGTTTACGGTTTTAAGATGTTAGATGTTTTGTAAATTTATTTCCTCAAAAATTCTTTTCTTTACTCTTTCCTGGTTCTTTTATATTCTTTATAATTATGTCTGGTGTGCACTTGCAACATTCTTTTATATGCCTGATTCTTCTTGGTAGTAAGCTCGGTACATTTTTCATCAAACCAATCTTTACTGCGATCAGTGTTGCCGACGGTAGCTTTAGCAGCATGGCAAATGCTTTCATTAACAGTCGTTTATCTTCATTAGTTGCCTTTCAAAACAGTCAATATACTCACTTCTTATTTTGTTGATCTTCAGCTTTTTACATTCAAATGTTTTTAATGGCTCTGATAGTTCTTTCGTGGTATTGGAAAGCCTTCCTCTGATTTTGTCAATAACTAAATAATGATCTGAGTCAATATTTGAGCCTCTATATCTTCTGACATCAATCGGGTCAGAGCAGATACTAGCATCAATCAAGATATGAGCAATTGTATTTGAACAGGGACCACTTTGTGCCCTCCAGGTTTCTTTATGAATTCTGTCATGATAAAATAAGGTGATCCCAACTATCATGCCATGTGATGCAGCGAAATGAGTGCTCTGATCTGTATAAAGACAAAAATTCCAAATTCCAATTCTCAAGTCCATAGTATGTTTCCCAGGTCATTTCCATAAAGCAGTCCGCCTAGTTACTTCATCAGATTTCGGAACATTTTTTTTTTTTTACATTGTGGGGTAATCGGCCCCACCCCCAACACCCAACCTGGAGGACTAGTCCCCTGATATAATTACCAGGGACAGGGTGCCCGGCTATACCCCGGGAAGCTGGGTACCCATTTTAGTTGCCCCTTACGATATGCATGAGCTACTTTGAGACTATTCTTTCACACCCAGTCGCCACACGGGTGATATATATATATATATATATATATATATATGTGTGTGTGTGTGTGTGTGTGTGTGTGTGTGTGTGTGTGTGTGTGCGTTTCCCGCACGTTTGCATATGTCGATGCAATATTTTCTTCGAAACAAAAAAATTCATGCATCATGAGTAAAGCAGTATCGATATTGAATCAAAATCGAAAAATCTAACTTAAAATTTTTTTTTAATTCTATGGTATTGAACTTTTCAATTTCGAAATGCAAATGTTGTGTATCACATCCAGTTTCTTCTCGAAAACAAGCTGACTGACTCGAAACTATAACAAAAAATAACGAAGGGAAGTGAATGAGTTAACCTACTTCCATTTTGATAAATATCCCTTTTTTTACCCGAATCATTCGACACAGAAATTGTTGTATCGATTGTGAAAAAAGTCGATTTTTAGTCATCTAGTACACCCAAGCACATAAATATCTTTCTTTTTCCCACAAAGATATTTATGTGTTTCAAGGAGAAGAAAAGAACTTGAGTTGTCAGCTGCATAATTTATTGCTCAGGGACAAAGAAAAATGGCAGATCGATGTATTACAGTAGAATTTGAAATTTGCTTGTTTCTGTCTATTTTTCTATCCAATTATTCGCAGTGCGGTGGCTTTTTCATTAGCTCTTAATGAACGAGATATGAATAAGTAAAAACTTGCGACAATAATTTTATTTTGTATATGTTTGCAGTCTCAGATCTTCATTTGTCTTAAATTTGAGATGCAAAAAAATTTAACTCTATCTATGCACAAACACAGATATATATATATATATATATATATATATATATATATATATATATATATATATATATATATATATATACAGTATGCCCACTAAAGTCCCTTCCCACCCACTTAACTTCGGAACGGCTGCTGCTATGTTCATAAAAGTGGTGTCTAGGTATAGTAAAGTAGCCATGCGCTACTCATTGAAACCACATACCACGTCACCTGGTGGAAAATTGCGGAGTTAGCATTCCTATCTTGAAAACGGAACGAGATAGGGAAAAAAATTGATTTACAAAGTTGTAGAAAATTATCGATTTAGTACGAAAAGATACCTTGTGGACATTAATGCGAAGACTAGAATGGTTAAAAAGCGCATTTGTTTTTTCGTGATTTCCTACACTGTGACGTTACAAAACTTGAACGGAAGGAGAAATGATTATCTTTCGGCCAAAACACGACACCGCAATGACGGTGAGAAGTTTGAACACCTCAAATAAAGGTATATTGTTAAAACTAGTTGTTTTTTTCTTTCTCAGATCGTTTTTTCACGTCACAATGTAGGAAATCACGAAAAAATAAATGCGCGTTTTAACCATTCTATTCTTTGCATTAATGTTCTCAAGGTATCTTTTCGGACTAAATCGATAATTTTCTACAACTTTGTAAATCACTTTTTTTCCCTATCTCTTTCCGTTTTCGAGATAGGAATGCTAACTCCGCAGTCTTTCACCAGGTGGCGCAGTAGGTGGTTTCATTCAGTAGCGCATGGCTACTTTACTATACCTAGACACCACTTTTATGAATATAGCAGCAGCCGTTCCGAAGTTAAGAGGGTGGGAAGGAACTTTAGTGGCATACTGTATATGTTTGTGTGTGTGTGTGTGTGTGTGTGCGTCCAAAGTTCGAAGTCTGGCCACTTCTAGCCTAGGCCAAAATCCGAAATAATCGAGAAATTACGACTAGTTTTGGCTTTAGTCGGTAAATTCGCGAAGAGATTTTTCCTACATGGATTGCACTAATGGGATTTTCACAATCGTAATAACATGAGTTAGTACTGGAATGATCAACAATAGTAACTGCATGAACCATCTACCTAAAACTCTTTAGCTTTGGCCATTATTTCTCCTACGGTTCGGGAACTGGACATTGATTGTTGGGAGCGTCGAGTATTGGCCGACGAAATCTCGAAGTAGTCGTAAATTGTCGATTATTTCGGGATTTGGATAAGTGACTTAGTCAATGCGAGAAATGGTTGTGTGTGTGTGTGTGTGTGTGTGTGTGTGTGTGTGTGTGTGTGTGTGTGTGTGTGTGTGTGTGTGTGCGTGCGTGTGTGTGAGTGCGTGTGTGTGTGTGTGAGTGTGTGTGTGTGTGAGTGAATGAGTGAGTGAGTGAGTAAGTAAGTAAGTAAGTGAAGGGTCATGGAAAATGTTGTCCGTGATTTCCGTTGTGCACAGCAGGAAGAACAATCGACCGATCGGATTTTGCGCAACGCAGATGGTATTATCACCGTTACAGCGAAGATTTAGCCCTGGAGAGATCGTATCTCAGAGAGGACAGAGCCGATTTCGCTAGTTAAATTTATTTTCTTATGAAATAGAAAAGTAGTTATATACAAATCTATTTACATTCTAGATGCCATTCGCATCCAACTCTCTCTACTATAACCCTCTCTACTATAGGCTTTTACATCAAGTCACTCTCTTAAGAGAGAACCGGTCCAGTTGCCCTGTCCTCTAGTCGATTTGTCCGCGGCTTTCTTTCAAACACGTCCGCTCACTGGGCCCTCTTTCTCTCCCTTTCTCTGAGTCTCTGATTGTCGCTGAGCAGAATTGCTTTTGAAAAGTAGAGTACCTGGGTCTACTGACTTTAAATCCTGTCGCAAGATGTTTATAATCAATGTGAATGTTCTCAATAGATAAAGTTAGTAAGTTGAAATAAGTAAAATTTTAACGAGTCACATTAAATGAAAAATTAAGTTCCAATCCTTCAAAAGAATTTTATTTTGAGAAGGGTAAGAAAAATTTAGAAAATAAAAATATACTAAGTTTAAAAAATTAGAATTAAAATTAATTTAATGAGAATAAAGTTGAAATCTATATATTTAAGTTGCTTAGACGACTTTTTAGGCAGTCCGTGACAGAAAACTACTGCTCCAATTTACTTCACTTTGGTTTTAAACGGAAGATTGTAATCTGTAGATTTGTCGAATTTTTTTTTTGTAACCACAATTTCTATTAATTAATGATAATTTACAATTAAAAATTTATTTATGCGCATGCTCAGTGTAATGTTTAAATCTGGCTTTAGAAACTCACTGTTTCTACACATGCTCAGTGACATGTTTTAATGATAAACACGTTTATTCCGAGATGTCTCTTTAGATCTCTCTCTCTGCTATTTTTATTTTTATGATAATTGTGTTTCTGAAATATAAGATTATACCTAATGGAAATTGTTTATTTCGAACTGTTTAGTTAGCGATACTTAAACACATTAAATTGTTTCTGCACATTATTATGAAGTTCAACATTTGGCAATGATGTGTTAAGTATAATTTTTATATTAGTATAATTATTTACTATCTATCCGTTATGTTTTCACGGGTACCAACTAGTTAATAATAAAGTTAAAGAAAAAATTGCCCTCAGCAAACAAGATGGAAAGTTTGCAAGATTAAAAAAAAAAAAAAGGCCCTGTGAAAGGTCATACAATTCGTAATGAGATGATTCTAGTGTTCCACGGGGGAAAGCTAAAACTATCAGCTGGTGCGCGACTCTTATTTATCCACTCTGCAAAACACCTTCCAGAACAATCTGGGGTCTCTTTAGACCTCCCAGACGGCTCCCTGAAGTAGACCTCCCATGAAGCTGGCATCCTGGAGTCTTTCGGTGCTAGAACTTTGACGGCTTAGGAAAAAATAATGTCTTTAGTTTCACCATTTAAGTATATTACATGACATTGAAAATTTGTGCTTCTCTTTTTATACTTGTCTATTACAATTTTAATGATTATTATTTAATTTTGAAACACTGTTATTTCATCCTTTTCTGATTATTATTGTCAGCTATATATATTACCTCATCAATATGAAGTAAATTTTGAATTGGACCTCCTTATTTTTCAGAACGGTTTGATTTGGCATCATGGTACATACAAGAGGTTGATTTTGAGGTTCTTCCTACATTTTCTTTCTGGATTGTCATGTGCGACGGTATATCAAACATTCAAAAATAGGGAATATTCGTTTAATGAGAATTTTGGCACACATGGTAAACAAAAAAATTTAAAAAATCTTTAAAATTTAAACGCATGCACTTACAAGTGGAATAATATTTTCCTGTCATTAACCTTTACAAGAATTCTTTGTTTCACTTTGCTTCAATTGCTACGTTTATTTAGTTATTTTTGTGTACTAGAAATTGTTTCGATTTACACCTAATAAAAAAATATTTAAATTAAAAATCCATGTTTTAAGTGTTTCTTGTTATTCATGACATTTCCAGTATCATTTGCATACATATATATTTAACACAATAAAATAAATTTAAAACATACATTTTTTAATAATTATGCTAATGATAATAAACAAAAAACATTAAATTATTCTCCCTAATAAAATTTGTCTTCGGCATTTATTTAGTGTATTCCGTATTTATGAATAATTTTTAAATATCGTTATTTCTAAACACTTCAGAATACAAATTTTAGAATAACTTTCAATTTTTTTTATTAATTTTATTTTTATGGGGATAGGAAAATTTTCTTGTTAGAGACTCTAAGGAATGCCTTCTTTAGGATATTCGCTGTCTATATATTAAATTATTAATGTATTCAATAATACAAAATTCTGATAAAATATTCAGAAAATTTTAACTTACCTCCTGACGTGTAATTACATTGCACAAGTAATTTGAATACTTCATTAAATTCCGAACAACGTTTCAGTGGCACAAATATATAAACCAAAAGAATTGTAAATGCAGAGATAACGTTTAAAAATAAAATAATTTGTTTACTAAAACTATTGCTTATAACAAATTAAGAATGTTACTATAAAGAAATATTTTAAGACAAGGTAATAAAAGGCAATATATGTATTTCATTTGTATGTGTTCATTATATTTAATTTTTGGTTTGGTTTCATTAAAGGGGTGTTTCTCTGACTGGTTTCTATTTATGAAAATATGCAGTACTTTAATACTCGTATACAAATGTACAATATAATAAACTGTAAGAATTTAGAAATTTTAGAGAAAATTCTTGAAAATTATTCATCAAAATATATTAATTATTAATATTAAAGTTAAAGGAAAGAATTAGTTTTGTCTGCGTTTTCTATGGTACTGTATTTTTTCAATGATTGCCGACTTGGATTAAAAGATATTTTTAAAATTTTCTTCTTCATAGAGAAAGGAATTTTTTACTGTTGCACCTTAATTCCTTCTTTTAAAAAAACGCTGATAATATAGGGTGGACCAAAAGTCACTAAGTTATTCTAGAAAAAAAATTGGCAGTTAATTTTTTGATGCTTTGTTTCAAATTATTTGTTTTCTTCAAATTATTATTTTGTTCAAGTTATTATTTTTTGTTTCAAATCCTTGGAAAATCCTTATGGAGAAATTCCCGTCACTGGAATCATGTCACTGGACTGTCCAAAAGTCATTGGGCCATTCTAGAAATTAATAACTTTATTGCAGTTAATTTGTTTAATGTTTTGTTTAAAATTATTTGTTTTGTTCAAATTATTATTTTGTTTCAAATCCTTGGAAATTAATTATGGAGAAATTCACGTCACTGGACTTTCCAAAAATCACTGGGCCATTCTAGAAAATAATAATAAATAACTTTTTGCAGTAAATTTTTTAATGTTTTGTTTCAATTTATTTGTTTTGTTAAAGTTATTATTTTTTTCAAATTATCTTTTTTTGTTTCGAATCCTTGGGAAATAATTATGGAGAAATTCACGACATACCAACGAGTAAATAAAAAAATAATCGAGTTTTGTATGGAAAGTAAACGAAAAATTTTTCTAACCCAAAGAGCATACATTCTTTATTTTCTGATCTGAAAAGCACCATCTGAGCAAGAAATGCTCAACGTTTTCCAGAAGGTATCGGAGCAATATTCAGAGCGTACGGAGGAGCGTTGATGAAGAGCGTTCAACATAAACCCAACGGCCGTTCCATAGCCAAAAGCTCAACACAGATAATTCAAAGGATGTTGAATTTATTCCCTTATAAGGTGCATCTAGTGCAGAAACTAAAGCCAGCAGATTTTAGGAAGGAGGATAATTTTGAGAAATTCAGAGTTCAATTGCTCTCGTACGCTCTCGAACTTAACGACCCCAATTTTTTTTCCAATACGGATATCTAAATTACAGATATCCTCAAAAGTATACCGTAACAAACCTCGAAGCATCCAGCAGTTTAAGATCAACAACCATGAAGAAATTTTAGCAATAATCCAAGAAACATTACGACAGGGGATATAGTACTCCTCAGAAAAATCCCGACATGGTATAAAACAAAATAGTCGCTATTTGAAGGACATTATACACAAAACTAGTTTAAAATGATTCCAAAGAAGTGTATTTATTGATTATAAAGGAACAACTGTTATTTTTTTTATTAATAACATAATTATATTATTTTAAAATGGTCTCGTGACTTTATTGCTACTCTGTATTTTTTTATTTGAATTATTCGAGAGAAAAATGTTGTATACTATATTTTAAATCTACATAATCTCCATTGGAAGACAAATTCTCTAAAATGAATGAGATAGTAGAGGAAAATAATTCTGACTATTACGTTGTACAATTTATATATATATATATATATATATATATATATATATATATATATATATATATATATATATATATATGTGTGTGTGTGTGTGTGTGTGTGTGTGTGTGTGTGTGTGTGTGTGTGTGTGTGTACAGGGTGTTCCAAAATTCGACAGATGAATTCAGAGGGGTGATAGTAGGCATCAAAGCGAGCAATAATCACATAGAAATGTATGGCCCGAAACACTAACCTGGTCAACTAGAGGATAAACAAAGATGCAGAATATATATATATATATATATATATGTACAGGTGGATAACAAAATAATGGAAACACCTATCAATATTAATCGTGTTTATGAATGTGCTTCGTATTCCTTAAAAAACCAGTTTGGCAACGGGATTTTTTATATAATATAATGTATGTAATATTCTACTGTCAGGTAGCAATAATGAAGCTGAGGGCATCGTGCTTTTGGGAGAAAAAGCGCAAAATGTCAAACTTCGCAAACATTGTGAAAAGGGCAAAATGTTGGAGCGCATTTAAATTGGATTATCTGTTACTGCATCCCCCAGGCTAATGGGAGTTTTTCAAACTATGGTATCGAAAGTCATGATAGCATACAGAATGCACGGAAAATCATCCTTTGCCAAACACAATAGTGGGCGAAAGGGATCCCTTTCGTCCTTATTAATGTAATCCCTTTTACTCAGCTCTCGAGAGCTGAGTGGAAGAGACGTACGAGGTATTGAAGCGAATTGTGACGAGATGAAAGAAAACAAAAGCAACCAAAATGACCGAAAAGCTCAACCAACATCTTCAAATTCTGGTATCAACCATTAGAAGTAGAAGGAAACTTCACAAACAAAGAGTTTAGGGAAGAGTAGTTATTCCCAAGCCACTTGTAATAGATGTCGATACAAAATATCTTCCTCAGTGGTACCACGAGGGCAAATCCTGGTTGAGAAATATGTCGAAAAACGGCACTTGGTTCGACGAATCATTGTTCACATTGTTCCTCGAAACGGAACGTGTGTATGTTTGGAGAACATCTACACAAGATTCTAGCTGTCTCATCTCAACTGTTAATCATGGAGGTAGATCTATCAGGGTTTGGGATGGCATCTCATGGTTTACTTCAGGACCTATCGTAACTCTGAAAGGGAGATTGATCGAGAAGGACTATGTCGAAATTTTAGCGCACTAGTCCATCCTATGGTGCAAACATTGTTTCTTGCATGAGATGGCGTTCTCCGGTATGATAATTCCCCTATACATACAGCTAAATCTACCAAGTATTAGTTTGAAGACCAAGAAAAAGGAGTCAAATATCTTATCTTGCCCTGTACAATCCCCCCGATTGTAAATCATCCAACCACTGTGATCTATATAAGCGGATAGATAAATATATCGATTACCAACACAGCACCACTACAGGACCAATCATGATTTTTCCCTGAAGAATGATGTAATATATTCTTAACCATTGTTTTTGACTTATATAATCCAATTCTAAGGGGAATCAGGTGGTATTACATGACAAAGGTGTTCATGCCCTGTATTAATAAAGTTTTTCATGTTGTTTCTTAATGTTTCCATTATTTAATAACCACACACACACACATATATATATATATATATATATATATATATATATATATATATATATATATATATATATATATATATATATATATATATATATATATATATATATATATATATATCATTGAATAACAGTGAATATCAGTGAAAAAATTTTCTACATACGAGTCAGCACCGATCTGAACAAATTCAATATGGCTGCTATCTACCAACCTTAAACTATATACGAATCATTATAATTATTAGATAGTTAGAAAATCCTCGGTTGTTGATGTATATTCATTGTCAATACCACAAAAGATGCCCACAACTCCGTGATAAGGCGTCGTCCACGTTATCAAATGCATATCTGCTTACAATATATTCTGAATAATTCCTGTTTGTACGATTAATATTTACACAATTTGAAGAATTGTTGCTAAAAAATTGCGTTGCCTTAAACAATATTTGTTTGTTTTAACAATGGGTAATATAAAAATCCCGTTTGTTGTGAACTCACATCTGGCATAGCAGGAAAAAATATATGCATACGTATGAATATATAAATAAATAAAGTTGTGTGTATGTGTATATATATATATATTTATGTGTATGTGTGTGTGTGTGTCTGTATGTATCCGGTTTCCTTTTGATACTTCTTGGGATTTAATACTGATTTACGTTTTAAGGATTTCTTTGGTTAAGTCAATGCAAACGAATATTTATTAACGCATTCCATTATATCCTACGAACCAGTCCGGAAATTACATTTATTTTATGTCATTTTCCTGTTATATTGAAAGTGCATCAAGTGAAATTTTGGTATTAAAAACTTTTAATAAACATATAGTGAGTTCATTACAAGCTTACGGAAAGAAAAATCACAACTTGATGCATTTCAGATATCATAGGAAATAAAAAGACATTAAAATTCAGGAAATTCTCATGTTTGCCTGAATCATAAATATCGCTTTATCATACTATGACCCGGATAATGGTAGAAAAACAGCGTTGCAATTTAAATAATATGCGAAAGTCAGCCTTGAAACGTTAAAATCGGAATGAAAAGGCTTGAAAAGTTGAATATATGAATATTTCAAGCTAAAAAGTACTATTGCACTGTATCGAATTTCAATAGTGCAATATCCAAGAAAACCTTTCTACTTATTTAAGTATGATGCGTTACTATTCTTTCATTAAAAAAATGGCTAATACTTTTCCCTTGTTTCCGTTGAAGCAAAATAACAGCTAAATAATAAATATAAAGTAGCATGCGTAATCTCTCAGCCTTTTTAACAGCTGTACTTTTTACAATATATATGAAATTATGAGTTTCATTCCCAACGTTTGTTACGTAAATTTCACTTTTAGATAAGAGTACAAAACACAGTAATTTTACTGAATTATGTCTTTATGTAATTATATGAGAAATCAACTGACCTGGTATATATATATATATATATATATATACCGGGTGCGTCATAAATTCAAATGTTTGTTAACGTTCAAAAGTTCAAAAATTTGTAATAAAAGAAGTAGTGCTCGGAAAAATGTTCTGTTCGCACCAATAACATCAGAGGCACATTGGATTTTTTTCCATGCAAAAGAAAATAAGGTTTCCAAAAGTAACCGAAAAAGGGCGCTCACATGTCATACTGAGACGTTTTATGCAAATCAGGCTATCAAAAAAACACCTGGAGGGAAATGGATCTGTCATTCGAAGCCGGCAGCAAGCTTTCTTTACCAGATCGAGCGTTGATGGTTAAACGTTTCTACAAGAATGGTGTATCCACAACAGTTGCATTGCGAAAATTTCGCACGGAGAAAACACTGAAGGAGCAAAAAAGCCCTATTTCATTGAATGGGATACTGAATTCAGTACGACATTTTGAACATTTTGGGGGATCGTAGACGAAGTGGCAGAACATCCTTGAGCGTGGACCGCTTTCATGTTGTACAAAATAGCATGGAAGATTTGGCAGCCGAGGCATCAGCAGGGAGTAGCAGCGCTCGTGAATCTGGGAGAAGAATGGGTATTTCGGAACCATTGATTCGACGTATTCTACATGATATGTTTAATCTGTATCCGTACAAAATCCAGGCACTTCACCAGTTATTACCGGTAGATACAGATGCAAGACAAAACTTGGCTACATCGGCTCTGGAGCAAATGGAGCGTAACCCACAATGGTTGTTGAATGTCAAGTGGACGGATGAAGCCCACTTTTCACTGCATGGTGACGTTAATATGCAAAACAGTTGTAACTGGTTGACGTCAAACCCTTGTGAGTACCTGTTACTTTAAAACTGAGCCTTGTGAGTACCTGTGCCCAAACCATTGTGAGTACCTGTTACTTTAAAAAAAAATGCACAGTCTCATGTTATTGTGATCTATTTGATTTTCTGTCTGTGTTTCCCTGATTTGCATACAATGTCTTAGTATGATATCTGAGGTCCCTCTTTCGCTTACTTTTGGAAACATTTCTTTTTTTACATGTTAAAAAATTCAATGTCCGTCTGATCTTATTGGCACAAACAAAAATAATATTCAGAGCATTACTTCTTTTATTACGAATTTTTGAACTTTGCACGAATTTATGACGCACCCGGTATATAGTATATATATATACATTTATTCATTCCATATTTCTTGAGCTTTAATACTGACTTTTGTTATAAAGCTTTCTTTGGTCAACTCAATAAAAACATATATTTGTATCATATTTTATTATGCCTTACGAAGAATGCGGAAATTATATTAATTTAATATCATTTTCCTGTTATATTGAAAATTCATGAGTTACGATACTTTTTTCTAAAAATTTTTAAGAAACATATATAGTTCATTCTAAGTTTATGAAATGAAAAATCACACTCGGTGTATTTCAGATATCACTACACATAAAAATACATTAAATTTCAGGAAATACTCAAGCTTGAATAAATCATAAATACTTCTTTATTATATATGCCCGGATAAAGGCAGACAAACAGCCCTGCATTTTAAATAACATACGAAAGTCAGTCCTGAATATATGAATATTTCAAGCTAAATATACTCGTACTATTGCATGGAATCGAATTTCAATAGCGCAATAATTCAACAAAACTTTTCTGTCTATACAAGTATGATGGTTTTCCATTGTTTCATAAAAAATATTATAATCTTCCCTTGTTTTCCTTGAAGCAGCATTAGTGTATGCATATGACCATATTTACGTCAATATAAATTTGCATGTATACTTGCTTAGCGTTTTCAAGACAATTAATATTTGTAATGTACGTATATAGAATTCTGAGTTTCGTTTCCCACCTTTGTTACCTGAGTCACATTTTCACACACACGCAGATTTTATATTAAAGCATTGTTTAATGGAATGAAAGGAAATATTTTGAAGAACTATCTTCTAATATACTCATACAAACAAAAATGTAAACAACAGTGGTCATTTTTCATATGTGCCGCACATGATGGAAAGTGGCAAAAATCACTTAAGTAATCTGAAAACAGAAACACCAAAACGTCGTCTGAAACATCTATTTATTGGAACTTTTCAGTGGCGGCCAGTCATGGTACCAAAAAAAAAAGGCCATTTTGAAGAAAGGGATGGGGAATGAAAACAGGATTCTTCTAAAACATTGGCTCTAATCCATTATGAATAAAATATGGCCGTCTAGAGACATTTCACAATATATATATATATATATATATATATATGTATGATATATATATATATATATATATATATATATATATATATATATATATATATATATATATATATATGTATGATATATATATATATATATATATATATATATATATATATATGGGGGGTGTTTTGTGTGTTTGAACTCAGGAACGACGCCCTCGTACACACTAATAGGATTTATTTTTTCACAGTACAAGATAGTTAAACATATAAAAATAACTGAGGTTTCTTGGCTCCTACTTCGAGCAAAGCAATCTCTTCTCTGCGAGAGCGTACTTCTAACTGTTGTTTTTCGTCTACAAAAAGAAAGTGCTCGGAGGGCCCTATAGCGGCTTAAAAACACTTTCTTCCATATATATATATATATATATATATATATATATATATATATATATATATATATATATATATATATATATATTTATATATATATATATACAGAATGACCACTAAAGTCCCTTCCCACCCTCTTAACTTCGGAACGGCTGCTGCTATATTCATAAAAGTGGTGTCTAGGTATAGTAAAGTAGCCATGCGTTACTGAATAAAATCACCTACTGCGCCACCTGGTGAAAAACAGCGGAGTTAGCATTCCTACCTCGAAAACGGAATGAGATAGAGGAAAAAAGTGATTCACAAAGTTGTAGAGCATTATCGATTTAGTAAGAAAAGACACCTTGTGGACATTAATGCGAAGAATAGAATGGTTAAAAAGCGCATTTGTTTTTCGTGATTTCCTACACTGTGACGTCACGAAACTTGAACGGAAGGAGAAATGATTATCTTTCGGGCAAAACACGACACCGCAATGACGGTGAGAAGTTTGAACATCTCAAATAAAGGTATATTGTTAAAACTAGTTGCTTTTTTCTTTCTCAGATCGTTTTGTCACGTCACAATGTAAGAAATCACGAAAAAACAAATGCGCGTTTTAACCGTTCTATTTTTCGCATTAATGTCCCCAAGGTATCTATTTGTACTAAATCGATGATTTTAAATCACTTTATAAATCACTTTTTTCCCCTATCTCGTTCCGTTTTCGAGATAGGATTGCTAACTCCGCAGTTTTCCACCAGGTGGCACGGTAGGTGGTTTTACTCAGTAGCGCATGGCTACTTTACTATACCTGGACACCACTTTTATGAATATAGTAGCAGCCGTTCCGAAGTTAAGAGGGTGGGAAGGGACTTTAGTGGGCATACTGTATATATCGCCTCTTTAATGTGTTTTTAGAGGCAAAAATCTTGTATTTAAAAAAAAACAGTTTCCCCGCTTTTCTCTTCTAGTTTTATGTTTCTTAAAAGCTCAAATTATAAGGAAGTCCCATCATCGTGGTATAAATACTCAGCATTGGAAAGTAAATTTATATTTGAATTGATTTCGAACGAATCAAGTTTGCTAAATGATTTGATTTCCCTGACATTGTGGTTGTTATAGAAAAAAAACTATACTTGGCTTCTAGGCATCTCAATTTTCACGACCACACAAGGAACGTATTGTTTAACTTTTAATTTTGTTTTCCCTGCGTATTGGGACGAACCTCTCAATTGCAATATCTTGGCAAATTCTGTTATTTTTAAAATTGTGTTGAGGTTTATGACTACAATGTAAAAACATTTAACAAATCTGCAGCTATTCCTCAATAATGAAAATAAAAACCACTCCTTATCGTAAGCTCATATGCGCAAGTCATAAAGGCGTCAAACTCCATGGTATAAATAATGAGCATGGAAAGGGAATTTATGGTAGGGTTGACTTCAGACGAATCAAGTAAGCTAAATGACTCTATTTCGCAACCATGACACTGAGGTCGTTATCAAAAATACACGCTTGAATTGTAGATCATGATTTTCGCGATAGTTCAATAAGCGTGACTTTCCAGCCCAATTTTCTTTCACCCTCGTATTGTGACATCTCGACAAGTGCTGTTTTTAATTGTTTTTAAGCACGTCACTGACGTGTAAATGTGTTGAAGAAATTTACAGCTATTCCATTAGAATGGAAGTAAAAAAAACTCCTGTTAACGTAACAAACTATGATTTTTCTGTGAATTACGAATTCTAGCAGAAATAATATATTTCTAAATGTCCTACACTTGTTCTTGCCACAAACATACTTAAGTATATTTATTAACGTATTGCGAATGAATAATGATTGGTTATATATGAGTAATGGAAGTAAACCCTAATGGACTACTGTTTTCCATGGAAACATTATTTTATATGCATATCAGTAGTACCAGACCTAAGGTAAATCATCATTTGAATACGATAGAATATTAATTATGAAGCGACAGAAAATGGTATTATATTTTTAGATTGCTCATTATGTACAAATTGCATTCAACTTATAAAATCTACCATATTTTTTTCCGCTAGAATGGCAGCAAATAGAAAAAGGAGCAAATGAATGAAAATTGGAACGTTCTTTCAGGTTATGAAGGATAGATGAACGCTCTATCCGGTTCATAGAAAGAACGTCGTGCTGACAACCAGGATCGTATTAGATACTATAAGACGCGTCGTACACAGGGTTTGTGGTGGCCCTGTGGTAGAAAGCCATGGCTTTCGGTGATGAGGGTCCTCGGATCGAATCCCGACGTTCCGCCACTAAAATACCTCCGTTTGTGTAGTAATAGGGAGTAATGCTGGTGCACCTATATGGTGCCCCCATAATAAAATGGCGAGCAAACTGCGGTGAATTATAGGCGAATGTCTATACCACATGTTCCCGTTTTTTTCTTTATCTGCTAACACCCTTCATGCATCGCCAGTTGAGTGAAATATGTTTATAAGGCGTCATGTATTTAAGAATTATTGCTACAAAATTGTATTGTAATTAACTATATTTGTTTGTTTTAACTGTGGGGAATATAAAAGTTACGTTTTGGATGAACTCAACTCTTTGCGTTAGCAAGCTCCCGTATGAAAAAATATTATTCACTTACAGACACACACACACTCACATACATATATATATATATATATATATATATATATATATATGTATGTATGTATGTGTATGTATATATATATATATATATATATATATATATATATATGCATGTATGTATGTGTATGTATATATATATATATATATATATATATATATGTATGTATGTATGTGTATGTATATATATATATATATATATATATATATATATATATATATATTTATATATATATATATATATATATATTCATTCGATATTTCTGGAGGTTTAATACTGAACTGCATTATATTGCTTCTTTTGGTCGAATCAATAAAAACTCATGTATATTAACATATTCTGATATGCCAAAGAAATAATTAGGAAATTGAAATAATGTAACACCATCTTTCCGCTATACTAAAATTAAATCAAATGCGAATTTGGTTTTCTAAACATTTAACAAACATATAGAGAGTTATTGTAAGTCTAAAGAAAGAAAAATCCCAAATTAATACAGTTCAGATATCACAGAAAATGAAAATACAATAAAATTCAGGAAATTCCATAAGGCTTGCATAAATCATTGTTATCGCTTTTTTATATTTGCCCGGATAATGGTAGAAAATAAGCCCTGCATTTTAATTCATATACGCAAGTCTCTGAAACGTTAAATTCAGAGTAAAAAGACAGGAAAGTTGAATATATGAATATTTCACTCTAAATATGCTGTCGTAAGTGCAATAATCAACAAAACATTTCTGCTTTTTTAAGTGTCATTATTTTCTAAGATTTCATAAAAATATGCTAATACTTTTTTCTTGTTTCTGATGAAGCAGACTTTGTGTTTGCATGAGAACATGTTTACGTCAATATATAATAGCATGTATACTTTCTTAGTGTTTTCAAGAGCTTTAAATTATGTAACATATATGGAACTCTGGTTTCAATTTATCACTTTTCTCACTTAAATTTCCATTAAAAAAAACAGAAAATATTTTTTTTACTGAACCATGGTTTAATGTTTGAGAAATGTCAAAAGCATCGTCAAGATATAATCTTGAAAAATACTGATATAGGCAAAAATATTATTTAATGTATAATACTTTTTTTTTGTAAAACTGTGCGGCACATAATGGACAAAGGCAAAAATATTTTTTCTTCTTTAGAATAAAAAGAGAATGTTGAAAACATACAATAATATTTCTAGTTGTTTTTTTCTACTGAAGGTATAAAGCACATGTGCGCTATGATCTTTCAAAAAATGCATAAAACTAAAATAATATTAGTAAGCACACGCCATAAGTATGTATCTATATGTATATATATATATATATATATATATATATATATATATATATATATATATATATATACAGATGGAGTACAGAATAATACGAACACCTGTGAAAAAGTATGACGTATTTCACACCTGCAGTACAGACTCGCCACCTGCAACATAAGTCTGCCACCTAGTGAGCGTGAAGAGGAAGGTATCAGTCACTCAACAGCAGTCACCTACGTTGCATGCTTCTATCGAACCGTCTGTGATACGTTGAAATGTCAGACCTGTCAGAGTTCCTAAGAGAAATGATAGTTGGAGCGCGTTTAAGTGGAGCATCGGTTACGGAAACAGCAAACCTTTTACGGTTTGCAAGGAGTACGGTATCAGCATTAATGGCTGCGTACACGAAAGAGGGTTAGACGACGTCTTCAAAGCACAACAGTGGCCGAAAGTCTAAGCTTGCTGATAGGGATAGACGGGTCTTGAAGCGCATAGTAGTCCGAAAGCACAAGAAATCTTTATCCGAGATAACATCCGACATGAACAGTCATCTCCAGGACAACGTTTCAACAAAAACTGTCAAAAGGGAACTTCATGCTGCGAACATTTATGGCAGAGTGGCAATTCGTAAACCATTGGTGACAGCAACTAATGCTTTCAAGCGACGCCAATGGTGCAGAGATCACAAAAGCTGGTCCCCACAGCAGTGGCAACAGGTAATATGGTCAGATGAATCATCATTTACCCTATTTCAGACGACCGGACGCGTTTATGTCTGGAGAATGCCCAAAGAAGCGTTTCATCCTGAATACCTCTTGCCGACTGTGAAGCATGGGTATGGCTCCATTATGGTATGGGGAGCGATATCTTGTCGCGGTCTTGGGCCACTTGTTATTCTTCATGGGAGGATCAAATCCAATCACTATCTAAGCGTTCTAGGGAATCCTGTCCATCCTTTTGTCCAGACTGTATTCCCTGGAGAGCGACCGCTTTTTCAAGACGACAACGCCCCTATCCACACTGCTAGGTGTGTTCAAGAATGATTCGAAGAGCATGACGATGCAGTTGAACATATTGCTTTGCCCCCTCAGTCTCCGGACTTCTTTTCCGATTTCCCCCTCCATCCGAATTTTCAGAATTAGAGACCGCTCTGCGGGAGGAATGGCTTAATATTCCTTTAAATATTGTTCATTACCTTTATGCATCTATCCCACGTCGCATTAAATCTGTACTTCAGTCAAAGGGTGGTCCAACCCCCTTTTAATAAAGATTTTCCATTATTTCACAGGTGTTCGTATTATTTTGTCCACCATCTGTGTATATATATATATTAGCCAAATTATTAATTAAGAAATAGAATATGAATTTAAAAATAAGAAATAAACCTGTAAAAACTAGGTTCCGATACTTTTAACTTCGAGGACTTCTACTACAATCAGTTTTAGTACACTTGATTTATTTTCCTTTAAAAGTAACAGAAAATTAAATAATATAGTTGTGAGATGTCACAAGCTTACTTAATGTATTTCTTCCTTTTAAAAATACATTTTACTTGCATTAATGTCATTCTCTTTCTAGATTTGACTTTCCTTGTAGCTTAAGTCATGATGACATCAAACGACGTGGTATAAATAATGAGCAAAGTAAGGGAATTTATGGTGGAATTGATTTCGAGCGAATCAAGTATATCTAAATGACTTCGTTTCGCAGTCATCCCTTACTCTAAGGTCGTTATCAAAAATAAACGCTTGAGTTATACATGTCTCAATTTTCTCGATCGCCCCAGAATCGTGATGTTTCCCATTAATTCGCGTATTGTAAAGGATCTACCAATTTCGTCATCTTTGAATGTTTGTTTTTTTTAAATTGTGTTGAAGTTTATGACTACATTGTAAATACTTTCAACAAATTTACAGCAATTGCTTAGTAATGATAATGAAAACCACCTTTGGACATAATTATCATATCTTTTAAAATACGAAAATCCCCTTTTTAAGAATAGTGTTTCCATTCTTTTGGGCAAACCCTGAAGTTCATTTTCTCAAATAATAAAGACGTCAAACTCCATGGTATGAGTGCGGCAAGTGAATTTATGGTAGGATTCCTTTTGAGAGTATCAAGTAAGCTAAATGCTTCCATTTCCCAAATATGACGCTGAGGTAGTTCTAAAAATAGTAGCTTAGAATTCTCTACCTTTCAATTTTCGTGATCGCTTGAGGAGTGTTACATTTCAGCTTAATTTTGTTTCAGTTGCGCATTTTGATATCTTGGCAAATGCTGAGTTTTTGTTTTTATTGTGTTGATGTGTAAAATGACTAAAGTGTTAACACTTTGAGCATATTTTCAGCAATCTCTCTCTCTCTCTCTATCTATCTATCTGTCTATCTATATCTATATATATCTATCTATATATATATATATCTATATATATATATATATATATATATATATATATATATATATATATATATATCTTATTAATAAACGCAAGTGTTTGCGTGTGTGTGTGAGTGTATGCGGTCCCCAGGCGAATCTGTGAAACTTACAGCCGTGCAATTTGGCACACCGGTAGTGCAGACTATGGGAAGGTACACCTTGAAGCCTGAATTTTAAATTTTATTCTATACAATTTTTTATTTTATGTTTTGTGGGATATTTTATGTTTTTTTAATTTCAGATTACGATATCTGTGCAAAAAATAATCGTAGAATTTTTATCTTTCTACATTCTAAGACTACAGACATTTCTCCTTCAAACAAGACCTCATTTGTTTAAAAATAATTTAAAACAGACTAATATTTTCATCAAAATAGTAAACCCACTTTTTCGAGAAATTTATGCTTTTTTGAGGATCTACGTCGATGCTCTTCGAGTTTTTATCTTAAAAAGAAAATATTTACATCATCTGGAAGATAAAAGCTTTCTCATTCATATAAACCTCATTTCAAGTCTCTATCTTAAAATTTCGATTTTTAATTGAATTTTAAAGAACGATAATGCAACACAAATTTCCTGTTGGTTCTTCAAGCGCGGAATTGAATGACGAAATTTTCTCCCCTTGGATTGTAAGCGATTGGGTCATTCAATTATGTTTTGTGGGATATTTTATGTTTTTTTAACTTCAGATTACGATATCTCGCAAAAAATGATCGTAGAATTTTGATCTTTTTACAATCTAAGACTACGGACATTTCTTCTTCAAACAAGACCTCATTTGTTTAAAAATAATTTAAACGGACTAATATTTTCATCAAAATATTAAACCCGCTTTTTTGAGAAATTTACGCCTTTTGAGCATCTACGGTCGATGCTCTTCGTGTTTTTATCTTACAAAGAAAATATTTACATCATCTGGAAGATGAAATCTTTCTCATACATATAAGCCTCATCTCAAGTCTTTATCTTGAAATTTTGATTTTTAATTGAATTTTAAAAAACGATACGTCAACACAAATTTCAAATGCGGTAGTCTCGAAGAAAGAATTTTTCTCTCATACGTGGAGCTGTGGACAGAACGAAATTTCTCAATGGTGAGGGGGGGGGGGGAGAATTTTTCTTCTAGCGCCGACTGTTTGCAGGACGTGGAATACGTAGCCACAAAATTTAGATACCTTGATTCGTTGTTTTTAGTGTTTCCATTCTAATCTGTGAAACTTACAGCCATGAAATTTGGCACACGGGTAGTGCAGACTATGGGAAGGTGCACCTCGGAACCCGAATTTTAAATTTTATTTTAGAAAATTTTTTTTTATTTTATGTTTTGTGCGATATTTTATGTTTTTTTAACTTCAGAATACGATATCTCGGCAAAAAATGATCTTAGAATTTTTATCTTTTTACAATCTAAGACTACAGACATTTCTCCTTCAAACAAGACCTCATTTGTTTAAAAATAATTTAAAACAGGCTAATATTTTCATCAAAATATTAAACCCAATATTTCGAGAAATTTACGGATTACATGGTTAACAGGAGTTACTCATTTTGTTCCATTTTAAAGGAATTAGGCTGTTGTTCATTTGGGAATGGCGTTCAGAAACATACGGCATATGAGGCAGATATTACAGATCAAATAATAGCCAAAGATGACACCACTTCAGACAGTTGTCCGACATAATTGCAATTTTTGGCTGATTTAAACTCTGTATTCTCACATTTTGATGCCTCTGTGGCAGTAGTGGATTACATGGTTAACTGGAGTTACTCATTTTGTTACATTTTAAAGGAATTTGGCTGTGTTTCATATGGGAATGGCGTTTAGAAACATACGGCATATGAGGCAGATATTACAGATCAAATAATAGCCAAAGATGTCACCACTTCAGTCAGTTGTCCGACATAATTGCAATTTTTGGCTGATTTAAACTCTGTATTCTCACATTTTGATACCTCTGTGGCAGTAGTGGATTACATGGTTAACTGGAGTTACTCATTTTGTTCCATTTTAAATGAATTTGGCTGTGGTTCATATGGGAATGGCGTTTAGAAACATACGGCATATGAGGCAGATATTACAGATCAAATAATAGCCAAAGATGACACCACTTCAGTCAGTTGTCACAAAACAACTGTCTATGTCCACATGTTTCAGAAACCTCCTATACACGATTTCTTCATTCGGGAATGGCTTTTAGAAACATACGGCATATGAGGCAGATATTACGGATCAAATAATAGACAAAGATAGCAAGTGTCTACAGACAATGCGTGAATTGTCCCGTATTGCCCTCTACTAACCACAATTTTCAATGCCCATATAAACGTAGAGTACTGTAATTCAGTTTTATAGTGTTGCGTGTGAGTGGAACACTGGTGTGTGGTTTTCAAATGATTTTAGCTTTTACTGGAAATTAGCAGAACATTAGCTTCCAAAGCAGTAATCGCTTGGAAAATTTTTATTTATATACACAACTCAATACCATAATACTCTTAAAACTTATATTTTAACACATTTCGGTTACTGCTGTTGTTTGTAAACACACGATCTTCATTGCCTTGCTCATTTCAGAAATTTCTCATTCAGATGATGCTCATTTAATGCGTGTTTTAAAAAGTGAAATATATCATATTCTGTAAATGCCCAGAAAATATTTCTATACTGGAGATGTAGACAGATTAAAGAATTTAAGTAAACTTTTGTGTAATTTATACATGTGTATGTGTTTAATTCTTTAAATTAATAGATTTATATTTTTAAAACGTTTTATTCTTGCATTCTTTTAGGGGTTTATTGTGTTGCGTGTGAGTGGAACACTGGTGTGTGGTTTTTAAATGATTTTAGCTTTTACTGGAAATTAGCAGAACATTAGCTTCCAAAACAGTAATCGTTAGGAAAGATTTAAATTTAATTTATTAAATGCTGATCACGAGATTTATTTTCTTTTTGTGATACTTTAAATTAATTTTGCGTCACTTGCATAACAACGAAATTAATTGACAAAGAAAGTATTAAAATACAGTAAAAGATAAAATTTAACCACTAGACTAATTGAGATAGAAATTTTTAAAAATGTAGTTCAAATTAGTATGTTTTATGGGTATAAATGAAATCTATATATAAAACTGTAATTTCCTCTCAAAATATGCTTTGCCATGACGATAAATAAGTTCCAAGGCCAAACTTTAAAATATGCTGGCGTACATCTACGAGAAAATTGTTTCTCCCACGGTCAGTTTTACGTAGCTTGCTCACTCGTAAGTTCGCGGACGAGCCTGGTAATATTAGTTCTGCCCAATGAAGAAACAAAATATATTGTTTATAAGAAAATCCTCTAGTAAGCAATTTCATTACTTTTTCATTGTAATTATTCCAAAATATACCCCGTAGCGAAGCTCGGGTATTTAGCTAGTATATATATATATATATATATATATATATATATATATATATATATATATATATATATATATATATATATATATATATATATATATATATATATATGTGTGTGTGTGTGTGTGTGTGTGTGTGTGTGTTTGTTTGCACGTGTGTATTGTTAGGATAAACAAACACTTGAATTCAATCATCTCAATTTTCGCCACCGCTCAAAGAGTCTGTCTAAGATCTATTTATGGTTAGGATTGATTTCGAGAGAATCAAGTATGCTAAATGGCTCCAAAATTATCGATCGCTCAAAGGTTGATTCCTAACTTCCAGCTGCTTTTTAAGAATAAAAGAACCCTCCTTTTTAACATTGTTAACCATGAATTTTCACGGAATTACGCATTCGAGTAGAAAGGAGATATTCTAAATGTCATAAGCCCCTTCTTGCCATAAACATACTGGCGTATGGTATTTAGTAATGTATTGCGATTGAATAAAGATTGCTTATATGTGAGTGATAGTTGTACACATGGGAGTAAACACTAATAAACTACTGTTTTCCTTGAAAGCAATACTCCATATGCATTTATAACATTAACATAAGATCTTAGGTAAATCCCCGCTTGATATCATGGTATATTATTAATTGAGGGACAGAAAATAGTAATATACTTCCCAGACAGCTCGTTATATACGAAGTGAATTCGTTCTAAGGACTTCCATTTTTTTCTTTATAACTGGTGCAGGTAGAACTTTGAGATATTTTTTATAAGTTGGGAGCGTTCTCTACTGTTATGAGGAATAGATGGATGTCCTATCCAGTTCACAAAATGATCGTGGTGCTAACTGCCATTAGGAGCATTTTATAAACTATAAGTGGCATCATTTATTTGACAAGAGCAACGTGTTATTACCCGGTGTTTATCCCATCTGCGTGGGTTAACACCTATCGACATCAATCGTGTTCGTCAATGCAGGTCACTTGTCTAATAATCCATTCCAACTTAATCCACGAGAAGCGTGGGATCCTTTTAATGGGGCACCGTAGAGGTGAACCAATATCACTCCCAGGCGCCACCTTAATTTTGATCAAGCATCTCCCTGGAAATGCTCCTTCTGGAGATTGCTCGGTCAGAATTGAGATCTAAGGGGATCGAACCTTCCCCCACCCTCTCTGATTCATAGAAGTACTTTCCGTTGTACAGATTTAACGTGTCCATATCCGTCCTAGTCACAAACGTTTTTGATGGAGTCGTTGGGATTCGAACCGAGTACCTCGAGTTCCAAGCCCAACGTTCTACTTCTGGGCTACTTCCGGCTCTCGACATCCATTGTTATTTGAGGGAAATATGCGCAGACGCACGATGTTCGGCATTTTTCACTGGGTGAGAAAGACCGAACATCGTGCGAGAATGAACCAGAAGTAGCAACGACCGCATGATTTTCCAGTGGATTCAAACCTCTTCCAGAGACGTTCACATCGGTAAAGCAGTCGTGGCATCATTTTTAAAAATGTGTACCGTTGGCTGTAGACTTTGCAGTGAAGTCACAGTAGTATAAGCTTCCTAGTGTACGGGCCTTTCAGGTAAAACAAAAATAGGACCTAGAACACGAATGCACCTCACATTTTCATTTTTCTTACAGAAAACTAGAATTTACATTTTACATGTTTATTATTGCGCATTTTTAAGGCACACCAAATATTTTCAGTTCTTAAAACCACTATGACAATAAAGAAATAAACTTACTAGTTTACCTGTATAAATATTGTCTTAGAGAGAGTATGTATCTTATAACCGAAATTTCGTTGTTATTCTTGAGCTTTCGGAAAAAATATTAATTTTGTTCCTGCGTTTATAATAAATTATTTTATATATCCAGTTTTCAAAATTAATCTTATCTATAATATTTGACATATAAATTAGTAAATTCCCCAATCCTTAAAGAAACTTTTTTTTATAGTTTGTGTATGAGAAGGGAATCAGCATTTGTTAACAGTATTTGATTAATTTTCTATAGTTGATATTCCTTTCTGCCTGTGTTACGTTCCAGTACCTATTACTTTCACTCATTGACTCCTTTACTTTCACTATATTTGTATTATTTTTATCTATCTCTGTTGGATTTTTTATTTTCACTGATTGGGTATCACATATATATATATAGGATATTTATAAATGTATAAGGTTTACTAATGTAGGTTTTTTCGATTGCATTCACTACTGAATTTAAAATCATAATAACAGTAATGCTAGACACCCTGTCTTGAGAATATACGACATAATTAAGTTTCAAATTTATAGGAACAGTAAAATAATCCTAATATTTATAACAATAAAAACATTTATCGTTGAAGAATAAAATATTTCCTCTCTAAAAATTTAAGCACTGCCATGAACCGTTTAATGGTACTGAAAATGTTACATTTCTGTAACATTGTTTAAATAATCCTGCTTTAAAAATATACCCGTAGCAATATATCTTTTTTTCTGCATTTTAACAATACAAAATAAAAAATAGCTAATATAGATAATATAGCTAATATTGCTAATATTGATTTTTTTAAAATAAAAATGTACTGAAGAAAG